>CM029549.1:23742893-23773658 GCA_017141385.1 Sogatella furcifera
CTCAAGTTAGAAACACAACATTTTTCATCTTACTAAAGGTTATTCCATTTTCTCTTCAATTATTTCTTCCATATCAGATAAAATATCTAATATTCATCTTTCTCTGAAATAGATATTTCACAAAACACAACAAGTAACTTTTGAATAATGAGAAATCTTACAATGTTTTCCATGTACGATAAATAGACTGATTCAACGAACATTCAATAACATCGATAGAATGTGAAAATACAATAATACAGTAGGTTTACACTGTCACTTTTCTAGCCTTCATTTGATTATTTTCTTATTATACACTGATTCGCTATTCTAACATGAAACGATTGCATTTATGAGAATGGGATCCTTAGCCTACACGCTACTCTAATGTAACCAGACACTATTGAAGTCTAAAACTATTCATACAACCATTAACCAGCACCATTAACAATTAAGAATAAGCTGTACATGTACACTTTCCATTCTTCCACATAACAATAATTAATACCAAATAATTCATCCATCTTCAAACAATAAAAACATGAAACTGTTCAAAGAAAAAAAATTCAGTTATTTTACAAACGAACTATTCTGGAATGGAGAAGTTGAGTATTTTTCTCAATAGGAAGCAATGTAATGAATTCTGCAAATAAAACAAATTACTATCGCTAAACCTTAGCCAAATTTTCCATATACCATTGTAAGTATCATTAACCAGTCTCATATTAAACCTCTCAATATTCATGAACAATAGCTAAGCCTCTTCTTATTCTATTAACATATACAACAATTAAATATAGTTTCACATCAACTATAGATAATATTTATAACTTTTTTTTGTTTATAAACTATTAAATATTTCACGATTGAAATACTTTTTCAACCAATTCAATATCTAACAACAGTTATCTTAATAAAAGACAGTATTACAAATTTTGATTGTTTAGCAGATCAATTACTCAGAGTTTCAAAGTTGTTTTACAACTACTGTATGTGACCAATATAATATCCAACATCTACATTACACTTAACTATTTATCTACATTTGCCTAGCTTGCTTAGATTTTGTCGGAGAAACTTATAGATCTATTGAAATACATTAGTTCATAAATTGCAATAGAATTTTAATGTAAACTACAAATATACTAAAAAACATTATTACAAATATAATAAAACTAATTATATGATCGGTTATGAGAAATTGATCACAGAAGTTTATGAAGCAGAAAAATAAATCAACATATTTATTGACATTTTGGAAGAATAAATTGATTTGAGAGTAACAATGGACAATTTTTATCAATTGCCTTTGAAAAAATCTGAGTATTGAAATTGGTGATGTAGAGTTCATTATGTATTATAAAATAGTTGGAAAGACACAGATTACAGAATACCAATACTTCGGAACAAAATTAAAAAATGGTTTCGAATTGATAGGACTCATCATTAACAATAAAATAATAATCTTGTTCATCCTTCCAGATGAAAATATAGCCAACCATAGTATACTCTGTCCAAGCAAAGAAGACCCTATGGCAAGATGACTAGGAAAATGACTCAAGCTCAGTCAATTTTGGTTCAAAAATTAACAATTTAATATCAAATTGTAGGATACAATATTATTTGATCTACAACTAAGACCACATTTATAGTTCTTGAAGAAATATTTACCAAGCTGGAGTCACTTTCCCATCTTGCCAGAGGGTCTTCGGCTGTGCCTAAAGCAAGGCGCACGCAGCAACAGACGAAGAAAATCTCCCTCCCAAGGTAGGTAGGGCGTATTGTCCGTCTGTGCGTAGCAACATTTAATAATATGGAAGGGATTTTTCGTCCATCCGGACGTATGGAATCTACATATACGTCCGTTTGTTACAATGTGCACTTTTCTTCAAGGTTCAAGTGAATGTTTTACTAAATAATGTAGTAAAAAATTTGATTGATTGGTGGAGATAAGGATACATGTCCTATTTCTATTAATATTCTGACTAATCTTATCCAGAATAATTAAAAAATAGAAGACTGATTTTTAATGGATAAATTATCACCCATCTTGATGTCTAAATAAGAAAGTTATAAATAGAATACTATCAATAGACACGATCATTATTACCCACTTATATTCATTCATTGAAACCTAATCAAATAAGTCAACATTCAATTTTCAAGAGCTGTGATGAAACTATTGAAAATAATTATTTAAAATACATGAGATACAGTAAAAATAAAGTATTGAATAATCAGAATATTGTTTGGATTGGAATCGGAACCCATTAAAGCTATAATAATATCGTCATGGCACTATAGTCCTCATACCTTCCCTCTCACAACAGCTCAAGATTTACCCTCAGTCTTCTAACGAATGATCTATCATCATAACATTTAAATTCCTAATTAATAATTATTTTTCAATATCACATGAACCTTTCTATACTCCCATACTAAAATAGTTATTTTCGAAACAGGTAAAATTACTCAATTTCTCAATCGTCTCCACTATACATAAAACTAATAAGTAATCAAGTACTGTACTCATAAAGCAAGATAAAATATCAGTTATTATTAGAAATTATGATAAAAAGATTGGACGCCAATAGAATTCAATGTTATAGAATTTTCAACATGAAAAATAATATGACAAATTCAAATTTAAAAAAATTCATAATTTTCATATGTAGCATTTCCATTCCAAGCATTCCTTCCAGACTTATCTTTCTAAATAGTTAATTTTTATGAATTTGAAAATTTTATGGTTCTGATTTGATTGTGTTGATTTTTTCCAAAATCAACACAATTTTATTTATTGAAATTTAACATAAATAATTATTAAAGATTTTTAATCCAAGCTTCCTACATGATTCTAGCAGTAATATGATGCTTCTGAATCAAATTAAATTTTATCTTTCAAGGGGTAATTTTTGATTAAGAATTGATCTCACAAGGTGTCAAATTATCTACCAGTATAAGCTAAACTAAAAAAGACTGAATAAATATTATTCGATAGTAAATATTAATAAAAAGAAACATCTTGGTATAAAAAATACCACAGAGTGTATTGGACCCCAAATATTGTAATAATATTGAACCAAGTTATTCGAATAAATGTAAGTCTAATACGAAACAACATTCAAGATACAAACCAACAATTAACAACACTTTTTACAAGCTACAGTACTTTAGCTGTATTCCACGAAAATATAAATAAATAACGGTTCAAGTAAATAGAACATAACTTATCAACTTCTCAAGTGATATTCATTCTCTTTGAGATGAAATTCTTCAAGAATAATTTAATAAATAGGTACCTGAATATATTAATTTCTAAACAACATGCAACAAGGATTTCTTTTTTCACGATAAGAAAATTAATTATTTAAAACGACTAGTGTGATGTAAACAGAAGATATTATCACAACTATTAGAAATGTATGAATAACAATCGATAAGGGGACTCATTATTATCTCCAATGCATAGGTTTGGCTACAGTATTTTAATTGATTATCGAAAATACTTGATAATACTGGAATCTATCTTACGATAATTTTTAGGAAACTATGATAGCTTATACCAAGAATATCGTACTTGCATACATACATAGACCAATAACACAGACAATTAATAACGTAGAATTCGTGATTAAAAATTGGCATAGTGCAAAAATAGAAAGGATTGATAAGGAAAATAGGTATTATTATTATAATTCTCAAAATAATATCAATATTGCAAGTGATGCGAAAGTATAATTTCATTTCATGAAAGTAATTTCATTTCTGATAATGGCGCTACAAGTCTCTCTAATTTAAAAAATAGGCTACTCAAAAAATAATCTCATTGCAACAGCGAGGATACAATTCAATACCAATGAATGGAATATCGCTGAATATTCAAAAAACGAAAAGTAAATCTTCCAACAAAACTAGCCATTAGATGGCTACAACTAAGAAAAACAAAAAATATCACTGTAATAAAATTAAGAGAGCAATGATGGATGTTGAGTATAAGCTATCACAGTATAAGTATAATTTGCAAAAAGGATTCATTCCCTTCGAGCACGCTTAGGTCTGGTGCCAAGCGCATGATGGTCGTCCCTCACCTTTTTGCCCACCTGTACCTGTGACTGAGCGGTCAGCTGCAGAGATATCGCGTGCGTGTTGAGTTTCTCACCCAGCAGCAGTTCTTTTAAACCGCGCATCTTCTGACTGTGCAGGATCAGTTTGGGTGGGAGTTTTGTCTCAATTTTAACCAGCTCAGTGCTGGCCGAAGTTCCCGCGTATTCGGCGGCAGGCGTGCCAACAAAAGGTTCTCCGCCACCTTGAAGCAAAAAGTCCCTGTTGAGAATGCGCTCGCTGCAGGCGGCAGTCAACGCCTCGATGCTCGGATGCAGACTGCCCGCCTGGCTGCCGCCCCCGCCGCCGCCCCCACTGCTCACACGTGACTCCAGACTCGAGATCAGCTCGCCTTCCCGCGTCTTACAGCAGTCGTTGTTGTTGTTCAGCGAGTCGCCTTCTTTGCCATCGCCTACCAGTTGGCCAAGGATCACCACCTGACTCCGTACCTGAGCAGAAAAAACGGAATTTGAACATTCAGTAGAAAATATATGTAAAATTTGGTTTGGTGAGAAATGTAAAACATTTTGATAACTAATCAAAATTATTGTTACACAATATAAATAAATAATTAATATTTTCTAAATTATGCTTATAGGATTTCGATTGAATTTTTAAGATATATTTCAAAAAATAGATCTTGATATCAGTTGCACAGAAACCCAATAAAGGTGTGCTTTCCGAAACGCACCGTGCACAGGCGTACAGCGTACAGAAAATTGAACAATCAAGTGGGACATGGCTTCTTTTGGAGCCGTGCCACTAGATAGCAGCACTGTGGTTTCAACAAGTTATAAACGTACCTACTTAATTGGCTCTTGTTGATAAGTTTATCGATAAATTTTTATGAAGAACAGCATCTGTATAGTTTTTAATAATAATCCATTTGAATATACTTTTTGATATCATATATTGTTATTCTGTTGTCCACATGAATAAATTATTGTTTTTATAGACTTCTTGACGTTGTCTATGTTCAATGAAATTACATATTAATTTATTCACATTGTGACAATATTAAGAAAATCACATGTTGGAGATTACAAACCTCCAAAATTTCCCAATTGAAAATTATTATTTATAATTATTACTTTTCTCCAAGAGTGATGCCCACATGTGCGTGGGTAATGAGAGAGGTAATGATGAGGATGACGACTGCTTTTGAGGCAATCGGGACCGACGGCTTCACGTCTCCTCCTAAAGACGGGAGTGACTGTTAGCGTTCAAAAATTAGTGACTTCAACTGGGATCGAATCCCAGGTGCCTTATCAGACTCAGACTTTGCTGATTAACAGACTAATGCTTTATCGTACTCGGTTACAGCCACTGCCAGTCCTCTACTGTTCCAATACATGCTATAAAACAACTATAATCTGGTTTATGGACGTATTAACAGTCTTTGGATAATTGAACTAGAAAAACACTACATTTTTTATTATTGAAAATATCAAATGAGGAGAAAATTCAATGAACCTTTCAATTTTAAATACCTACTTATCAAAATTTAAAAAAATCGTTTTGGACTTGTCAGAGTTTTTATCCAGTAGTTGTATTCTGTCGAATGAATAAATAATTGACCATAAATTACCTTGGCATCAAACTTTGAAATGGTGTTGACAAGCGGCTTGGCCCACCCAATATGCAGAACAGGAGTCTGACTGCCCTCCTCCCACTGGCAAATACCATCATAGAAGCGTAGCAGATGAGCGAAGCACTCGGAGTCCTTCAGTATTGACCGGGCACTGTGTCCAGAGCTGACCACCTTCATTATATGGGGTATCAACTCGTTGGCTATTTCCATAAGTTCTTTGTAGATTTCTTCATCGTCCCTGGAATAATTGTACCTGGAAAAAATAGTCATCAGGATATTATTTGAAAGCTTATTAGAAACAAACCACATCACATTAATTTTCCAAATTTTTTCACTTTCAGTTGACATTATTATTGACAATTGATTTTCACATTCACTTTTAAATATTTGGAATTAACTTGAATGCTATGAAACAATACACAGTAGACTCTTTGCAACGAGTCTCCCTATAATGATTAATTCCTATATAACGATTAATTTGCTAAAGATTTTTTGATCTTCTATATCTAGCTATAAGTTGTAAGACTTTACTGAAAATTCTATTTGTTTTCTAAATTATATCTCTCAATCTGGCCGTTCCCTTGGTGATTATAGGGTATTGTTCAACTATTGGCTATTCTTTGTAATTTGAGAATAATTTCAATTCTTGTAACATGAAAGAAGCTCCTTGATTTAAATGCTATCAAGTTACTAATTATTTAATACTTTAACATTCAAAATAATGCAAAAAGTTCAGTCAATTTATATATCACAGTATCTGTTCATTGGTCTGGGCAAGGAAATGCAAATGGAAATCTTGATTCATTGGAAAGTGTAAAAGTAGCCTTGGTGAGCGATAGTACCCTCTCTCAATATTTTAAATAGAAAGAAATTCATTTTTCAATCCAAAGAAAAATATTCATTTTTTGAATATTTTTATTTTAAATATTTCATTTTTATTTCATTAATATTGAAATCAATTCAACGTAGATGAATAGTTGAACATTCCTAAACACCTCCAAAGAGAGGCTATGTCATCGTGTGATGGTAGTGATTGCAAATTTTTCAGACGTTTAGGGTCTGGTGTTCAATTACCATTGGATATAGTAAATCCCAGCAGCCTGATCTCTGTAAGTAAATATTTGCTCTTTTTATGATTGATAGTAAGAGAGTACTAAGGTTTTGGGCAGTATCCAGGAATCTTTTTAAATTGTAATCATGTTACTCTAGACTATTACCACAAAAAAAGATCATCTGGATAACAGAATGTATCTTTCAGCTTTTCAGTTTTTATAATGCTGTCAATTACCCATGAAGAAGCAACCACTCCATTAGTTACACCAAATAGTATTCTTGTGAACTGATAAAGTTTTCCTGAGGCTTTAAATGCTGTGAAGGCTCTATCTTCCTTTGGTAACATAGATTTTCAGATTCAAATCTTATGCTAAAGAATCGTTTATAAAGCTCAGAGAGCTTCCAGTACAGATAAGTTTTAATAATTGGCACCCTTTAATAAATGCTTTCATAGCAGTTTTTGAAAGAGAATTAGGACTACGTGTATAATTCACCTATTCTAGAACATTTACCTTCTCAGTAATGTCTGTTCTCCTTTTGTACAAAATTTTCATGTTTTTTTCAATTAAGTATACGATTTCAATCGATTTCTCTCTACAGTGATGAAATGGTCAGGTCACTTCAAAATCGTTATAGAGTCTCTTTATAGAAAATTTAATCAATTTGGGCTTATCAGCGCTTCTCAATACTGTATTAGTTATCAATTCTTTGATTGATTTTCTGAGTAGAATCAATATTTGTTCATGATCATCACATAGCTAGCTATCAAATCAAACGACATCAGAATAGGTGTTAATTGAGATTAAATATGCAAAGCAAATAGTTTATAGCATTGCTGGCGAAAATCAATATGCATGCAGCTTTGAAAACGTCTGTCTCTGTGATCGCGCTAGAATTTAATCACCTATATTACATGCGAGACGTAAACCTGCAAATCCATTTTCAAGAATGACAATGATAAAAAAAATATGAGTTTACAAATCGCTTTCCAGTGGTCTCAACCCTCTAACAGCTCCATTCATCTCTCACAATCATCTTTCCCTACACTGACGCACACATCTCAAATTATATGAACATCTGCAATATTGTGTTTGAATTACGTTTTTCATTTTTATTGCGGATGATGCACACATAAGCATTCATTTTTGTTTGTGAGTGGGTAATAAAAAGTGCGAGGGTGATTGATGAGGTGGTTAAACGACCATGCTTCTGGTGGGATTCGAACCCACGACCGGGAAGCGCTAGCAGACTGAAGGTTGTAACGCCCTAGACCACTCGGCAAACCTGACCGGCAAAATTATAAACAATTCCTGAAGAAAGAAGCATCACTGTCGTTCAGCTGCCAAATTTTAGACAAAAAATATCTGTAAAACTATATAAATAAATGGATTAAAAAGTCAGGTAAAATTTTTCTTAACCTAATCCAAGGCTAATTTTTCAATATTTTAATTCAAGGATACCATTTAAATGTTCTAGATAGCATCAAAGGTAGCCCTGTATAAAAAATTGAATGCCAGTAGAATAAGTTGTTTTTTCCTGAGTGTTATGAGCACATGAAGATTGTATTGTTGGCAATGGGAAGAATTATGATGATAAATAATTGGACAGCTTACCTACAGCTTTAGTAGGGTTTGGTACCGAACCTTTTGGGATCATCCTGTGGGTTGGTTTCTCCCATCAACTTCGTATGATTAACGCGCATTGAGCAGCCATCCTTAGAAGATGGTGTCGGCCATCCTTAAAAGTAGTGTCGGCCAGTTGAATATCCGTAGCCAATCACAGCCTTTGTCTTGTCATCGAATCAAACAACAAGAGCTGTGATTGGCTACAGATATTCAACTGGGCGACACTACTTACCCCGTGTACAGGAGGCTTTATAGTCTTGGTGAAATAGTATATTACATATTAAGTGTGGAAAAGGCGTTTTTACAAACGAATAATTATGTTCTCCAAACGAGCGGTACGTGAGTTTGGAAAATAATTATTAGTTTGTAAACTTTTCCACACGAATTATGTACATTTTTTTCGTCATACTAGACTGAGAAGGATTTATTAAAACCTCAAACAACTGAAAACATTAACTGAAGCCAATATAACCTCAACACAACACTAGCACAAACGCATGCAGTGAACTGTCATGGCGGCTCGTTCGACTCGTTTATTCATACGTCGGAGTTTGGAAAAAACAGCTGGGCTAGATTTTCAGTGCTGTAATTATCATCGTGATGATGACCAGTGCTGTAGTAATCATCAAAATGATTATTCCCGCATTCAGAACAGCTGATCTTTGATTCTCCTGTAAACGGCAATTTTCCAAACGCAAATCTAGCTTGGAAAGTTGTGTATTACATACGAGTATGGCGAAAAATTACTTACTGCCGTATGACATCACTGGCGTTCGCCCAAGTTTCAAACGCTTCCTTATACATATTGTGCCTGTAGAAGTAGCCAGCCTGATACGTGTAAGGATAAACATGCTGATTGTTGTAGAGCTTTCTAGCACAGAGGATTGCTTCTTGGAATAGTGTGGAACAAGCAGGACGTCCCTCCTGCGGACTCATCTCTTCAAGATCGGCCAAGTTCCCTGTAAACCACAAATTTTTTTTATTCTGTTCAAACCTAAAATCATCTCATTTCGTAGGAGCTAGTAACGTATTCTGTTACACAGGCTCTATTTGTGTACGAAAATTCTGAAGAAGCATGACTTTTTGGACAGCATTTCTAACAATATTAGGGATTGAAAAATTTGGTGTTGGTAATTGAATGAATAAATAATGGGAGCTGGAAAGCTGGTTTTCAAACTGACAAGTAACCAAGAACCCTTGGTTTTACATATTTATTGTACAAACAAGATTACAAATTATCTTTACTTTCAACAAATTAATTTGAAAATACCAATCAGTAGTTGGAAAAATAAAAATTTTATTGTAACGGCGCTATAAAGATGGAGAGACCCCAACAGACAAGGTTATTCCGATTTGAGGGAACTAGAAAAGTAGTGGGAGCCAGAAAATGATGTGGTTCAGATCAACAACATATATTATACATTTCGCTGAAAATATTAGCGTATGCGCGCAATAATAGAAGTTCTGATCTGAACTATGCCACATTCTAGTGTCCCCCACCTGTTTTTCATTTTGTCCAGTATTAGGCAGTTATGGAGCAATCTTCCTTGTAACAACCTTGCCTAACAGATAGGTTCCACCACTTCTATTTCTTTGTCAGTTACTCATCCAAGAGTAGTGCATAGTGTTCATCATAAAAGAACTATAACTCATATCTCCGTTTGTGGAAAATGAGGTTATCTGGCGAAGTGGAACAACCCTTTTGTCTCCCCACTATTCAAAACCATACGCTAAAAAAATAAATCATGATAGAATATCCTGATAACCCAACCACCACTATCACAAAACAACCAACCACAACCAAAAAGATGTTCAATTCAATTCAATTTCTTTATTCCAAATAAGCAAAAATATAACATAATAAATGACAATACGCATGGAATAATTCTTCCCCCGCATGGACTACTGATCCGTGAGCGGGGAAAGAGTCTACATCTACAGGCGGTAGTAATGTGTAAACAAATTAAAATAGATAACTTAATATAAGATAAATAATAAAAAAGGAATACAATTTTAGGTTAATTAAAAATTAATTGAGACAGACAGCAAATTCTCTCAACTCAAGTATCAGATTCAGAATTCCTCATCTTTTGCTAACTATGAAATGACTATTGAATTGGCAACCAGAATAGCAATTGGAGAAATCTAAAAAAATAAAAAGAGAAAAAAGTATATTAAAAAAAAGTCTGAGGAGGGACATGGTGGACTCGGACCACGAACTCACAACCACCGAAATACAGTGTAAGTGCTGAATTAGAGAAATAATTTTCACTTGATTTCGAAAAAGAAGAGAGAAAATGGATTTGGTTCAATTTTTCGTGTCACCTATATGGCGATTGCAGCAGCGCTGCGGCGGCCACACGGACAATTGAGCGGAGCCAGATACTCACTCTCCTTTTATAGGCTGCAGCACCAAGTTTCTCTGCATCTATGATTGTTTGCGGTAGGTTACGATGTATCAAATGAGCAAGTAGAAAGGGGTTACTATTCAAAGACGTAAGGGTTGATCTGGGAAGGTTATATCCGTAATTAATTTGGTGTCTGGTTGGGTATTGAACCGTATTGAAGCAGTGACTGCACATACGCAAAATATACACTCCTGCACTGATCCACAGTCAGCACCCATGCCAGCTGTGAGAAGGCATACAATAATTTTCTTAACCTCCGTTCAACATTGACAATGTGTGGGGACCAACTCAGTTTGTGGTCAATTGTTACACCCAAGTAGCAATACTGTTCCACTCGCTCAATCTCGTCACAGACACAGGCGGCCGACCGCAGATCACCATAGGAGTGTATTGCAAGTCTTCTCAAGCCCGGATCACCCTCCCGTCTAAAGAAAATCGACAGACACTTGGTCTTTCCAATATTCAGGGATAGTGTGTTTTGATCAAACCATCTTTTGATTTTAAATCGGTCTAAGGAGGCCTGATCATAAGCTTCGTCCCAGGTATTTCCAGACGATACTACGACTGTGTCATCGGCAAAAAGTAATAATCTTCCTTTAATATTTACTTTAGTTACGTTATTTATGTAGAGAGAGAATAGTACAGGGCCCAGGGTACTGCCCTGAATTACGCCATAATCTATGCTTTTTAAATCACTTTTTGTATTGTTGATAGATACAAACTGCGACCGATTTTCTAAGTAATCAATAAACCATTCTGGGGATTCTATGCCAGCATGCCGGAGTTTCACTATCAACTTTCGCCTATCAATAGAGTCGAATGCCTTCGCCAGGTCGAGGAATGTTACTATCACTCGTTTCTTGTTACCAATTTCTTATGTTTTATTATAATATATGTATTTTTATAATATGTTTTATTAATTCAAAAAGCGCGTGTGAAGTGCCCCTGTCTTGTCTGAAGCCAAATTGAGAGTCGGAAATAATTTTCTCACGTTCAAGGTAATCAGTAAGTTGATCTTTCTTTTACACATCTTTCAATTATTTTTGACACCACGCAAAGCAAGGAGATTGGCCTGGAATTTGTGATTACATTTTTTGGATCGGTCTTAAATATAGGAACAACTTTGGCTATTTTACAAACATTCGGAAATCTACCCGTAGTTAAACTTAGATTTATTAAGTCTAGGAGAGGAACCTGTAGTGTGTTAATGCAGTTTTTAATTAATTTGGCCGGTATTCCGTCCCATCCAGGAGCTGAGCCGCCTCTCACACTGGCCACCACAGCTAAAAGCTCGTTGTGGGTGACGATACGGAGAGTAAAGAGAGCGTCCGTGGCATGGTCAGCGTCGTCCACCTCGAGTGGATCTGATGGCCGCAGTGCCCCGGCCAACCGTGAGCCAACTGAGGCAAAGTACTCATTGAAGTCATCACCTATTTGTTTAATTTCAGCGGAAGATGCCTCGCCGCCACAAAACGCCTGCAGCGGAAATTTAGGCTTGCCCGTGCATCGACAAGACACCTCATTAACAACATTCCAGAATTTTCTGGGGTCCCCGCCAGCTTCACTCAATTTATTTTTATAATATTATAGATATTGTTATTTTGGATAGACTGATCTACATTTTAAATTAAAGGCAAAGAAAATCATTACTAAGCTAGATCTGTTTTTGTCGACTTACCAAGCGCCATAGGATATCTGGACAGATGGCCCAAGTCGTAGAGCAGCCAGAGAAGTTGTTGTTGCACGTTGGCCACTTCGATGGCGTCACTGGTCATGTTGAGGGAGGGGTTGATGGCTGACACGAGGGCGGCCACCTCCATGTGGCGAGTGCACACCACCGGGTAGCCATTCACGTACAGCCACGATCTAGAGTTCACTCCATTATTCACCTCCTGGCCCCTTTTGTCCTCGTTACCTTTTCCTATAAAATTTAATAAAAAATTGTTATTTAAATTCAATTTATTACATACACAAAATATTTAGGTTACAATGTGAATATCATTAGTCTACATGAGAATTACAATATTTGAGAAACATATTAGCCTAAATTTGAATTAAAACCGTGAAGTTGACACAAAAATTGAGATATAGTTTTGTAGAGCAAAGAAGACATTCCTTTAAAATGGTATATTGAAGCGAGAGTGTAACTATGCATTCGCAGATCTGAAAATCTTAGTGTAAAATCACTTCTGCCAACATAGCGCTTTTGAGATGTGATGAGAGACAGATGGTGGGACTATAATAGTGCGACTATTTTCATTTCGACTACTGACAGCATTGAACAGCTGCACATTTGGGAGGAATGTTTTCATTACTTAACAAGACTATACCAATTTACTTTGATAGATAGTTACCAATATTTCTGGTATTCTCAGTTGATAAATTATCAAATATTATGTCAGAGATTGATTGACAAACAAGACCAGTTTTCGATATTTGAATGAAATAATGGTAAGTTGATGACAAATTCAAATCTTTAAATTTATCAATTCAAGTTGACATAATTAATAGCTTTAAATACATTTTCAAAAATACTGTCAGAAACACACATGTATTATCTGCCCTCAAGCACATACACCTCAATACCGATATTTTTAAAATAAATTAAAACCAGTATTCTAGCCTTTTCATAATTTTTTATGATAGTAATTTATTGTTACTCTACTGTATTTTCATTAATTCATTAACATATAATTTGATTTGCATGAATTGTCCAAACAGGTTCAATTTTCTATAAGTTATACGTCGATGGTAGAGAATACTTCAAAAATAAATACTGCTCTGGCTTCTTGAAAAATTCAAGCTGATTCTCATATAGTCATTCGCGATAGAAAACATTCGGTTACATCCAGACTGCTTGTATTCGCTGTGTGCAAGTGGGTGGAAAGGATATTTTTGGCGACCGAGGCGCTATTGGCGGATCATTTCGGCGAAAAATTGAGAGAATTAACATTGGAGGAGATAGGGCTAAACCTAAAATAATGTCCTGGAGAATTTGTTGTGTTCCGGATTGTAAAAATAAAACATGCAATGGAAATTTCAAGTTCTACACTTTTCCAGTTGCCATACATAAGTTTCATCAATAATAAGAATGGTTCACTGCATTGAATAAATATTGATAGGTGAAGCTAACCTTATTGTTTTGTTTACGTGCAAAAGAATTTGTCGATCAAGTAGGACCATGGAGTGCTCCATTCTAACCTGTACATCAGGTAATGTACATGAATAGTTTTTTTGTTAGTTAATCTAATAAGCTGTTTTTATCAACGCAAAAACTCTACTAATTATGTTTTAATAAGGAATATTCATATCATTCAATTTTTTAAATAAATGTGAGCTTGCGCCAATTTTTCATTTTCATGTAAGATAACTAATCAGCTGTTACCTCAAAGGTTTTGTCTACTCTCAAATACATCTGTTTGCGGTTGTCTGCTCTCAAATACTTGAAAACTAGGATTTTTCTAATATAATGAGCTATAATACTATCAATAACTAACATTCCTATCCTAAATATCATGTTCTAATTACTGAGAAATGCATGAAGCAGCAAATAATTTCATTCTAATTATAAATGCGTTTTTCCCATTTAGCGCTATGCTTTGTATGCTAAAACGCGTATAAAAGTACACACGATAATCCACCAGAGCCGCAGCACGGTAGATGCTCATAGCGAATACACAATCGGCGCCTGTAATGCGACCTTGCCAATTGTTGAAACGATATGTGTTTTTCTGTACCTTACTATTCTATTGAAGCTACTCTATTCTATCTTGAATCGATTCTAATGATTCTGTTATTTTCATTAAGATCCGAATGAAGGCTCTTCAACACCCTTTTGCAATCGGATTTCTTAAAATTCTAATCACAATATATTAGATAAAAATCTATCTTTACAGTTCACGTCTAGTCTGTTGAACAAAATAATTTTAGAGTGGCAAATCCAGGTAAGCCAAGGGGGCTACAGCCTCCACTCGGATGTCAAATTCATACTAATAGCACTGGCGGCTCGTACCCACGAAACAGGTGAAGTTCCCGTATCATTTTTTTTTTCATTTTCATTTTTCATCCCACTGACCACCTGTGAAAGGGGGTCTTTTACTGTGAGCCACTCCACCTGTTTCGTGGGCACGAGCCGCCAGTGACTAATAGTAAGCTTATGATGTAGCCTACTAATTATGTATTATGAATACTAGTATACCACTTAGGCTACTTTGAGTTTCCTTTACCTCAGGGCTACTTTTATCACTGTTTTTTATTTTAAATAATATCTCAGTACCCTTTTAAATTGTTTTTGATTAATGCATTACATGTTCCGACTATGCATTAATAAAAAATAATTGGATAGGGTACTGTGATATTATTTAAAAAAAAAAAACCACTCACAACACTCACGGATTATCCTTGATCTTTGGCGTTAATTAGGGTAGATATTTACACACATCAGCCCGTCATGGATCAATAAACCAAATTCTAGAATACTATATTGAATATAAAATGCAATATTTTGATGTAACCGAATTTGAGGGGTGTGGAGAAGTATAAATCACAGGAGATAATTCTAGCGCGGTATTTTCTTTCAGCAATAATGTAATTATATATTTTTTCAGGTGTTTGAATCTCAACTAAAATCTTAGAGACATGGGGCATAGTTGTAAACAATGACAGCTAGACACGCAACTCAACAGCTAGAATGAACACGCCGGGCCGTCAATGAACCATTTTGAAAAACGTTTCATGATGATACAATTCTTCATTTTCTTCTTTGATTTTGCCTTTCTTCCATTTAAATTAGGTCTGCATTCCTTTCTTGCAGTCTACTTATCCACAAATCCTGTCCAATGTTTCCTCCCTCCTCCAACCATCCTCTTGAACGTTAGCCGCTATTCCGTCTCTCCATCTCATCTCTCTACCTCGTCCTATCTGAATAATAGATTTCTTAATGATAATCAACTATTAGATTCTTGGGAGCAAACAATTTGGAACGATATTTTCTGATGTTCCAGCGAAATAAGCTTACTGCCTTTGTCAATAGGGCAGCCAAAGCTTTTCCACTTTTACCGCCAGTCCATTCTCAACCAATTCTCTGTCCTCTGATCCTCTGTCCAAACCTCTTGTCAACTCCAACAAAACCCTACAACTTCAAACTATAATTTAATATATTTCAAAAAAATATCTCCTCCGATTCAGCTTTTTGTACTCAAAACCCAAAGTGAGTAGTAAAAACGTTTGAGAGGATAGAATACTCAGCAGCAGCCGCTTCAAAAATTTGAGCTCCTCAATTTTAATGAACGTTTTTAAAGAATGGGGTGTTCGTTTTCTCACTCAATTGTACAGATGGCGACGAATTAGTTCTTATTGGAAACTGTCAATAGTTGAGACAGGTGTCCCAACGTAGAAAAAACCGCGTTAAGCGCGTCCAACTCTTACTAATCTGCTAGTGGTTCTCTCTCACGACTAGGCCTATATAATTATATTCTATTTATGACAATATCTAAATACCGGTAGCCTAACATATTTTATTTCAAATAAATTTTGGATCAGTCACGGATTTAATTGAATAATTTTATTTTAATTATTTACATCTGAAACAGATGTGCCATGAGTAGGGCTAATAAATTAATTTTAGTTTCAACATTGGTTTTCATTCAATGAAAGCTGTTGATTACACATAGTTTTGGGTTAATTGCTTACCATGCCAGGTAACTTCAGCTGTATGTTCTCCATGCTCTCCAAAAACCACCCAGGCATGGTCCTCCGATAACGCCAGGTGGACATCGCCATAGCCAAGTACTTGACAGCCAGCTACCACAGCCAAGGCTACACCAAAACAGTCCAACTTGTTACCTGTAATAAGAGATGAATCAAATGAACACGTTGAATAACTAACTAATCAATTGTAGTCATAAGAAAAGTTCATTATTCTGAGAGAGAAGTACACAGAAAATAAGCCATATCGTAAACATTGAAGGTTTGATATTATAGTGATCAGACGAGGGCGCTAAGTGCCGGTCTGATAATTCCAAGGTTCCTGGTTCGATCTTTAGGTTTGCAAAAAAGTAGTGTTTTGATCTCTCGTGTCTCGTTACCCTATCTCTTATTAGAGCTCACTCGTGAAGTGGACATCACTTTCACAATGTATTCTCACGTTGTGTTGAAGAGCTGAATAAAAGTTTTCGAAATTCGTGAAAAAAGTTGAAGAAACTGACAAACAGTTCACTAGAATAACAGATTTACTTACCGGTTAGGTAGCTATATAAACTTTGTAGATGTGCTCTATCTTTGTAATAACTTCTCGTCAGTGAATTCCAAATGACATCAGATACTCTTTTGACAAGTTCTCTAGTCGCAAATTTTGATTCACCATAAATGGTAGGATCGATTGATCCTTTAATAATAGCATGAAACTTTGAGTACAATGCCTCAACTATTTCATATTCAAGAGCTGGAATCCTTGACTCTCCCAAAACATCACTTTCATCAGCATCATTCGGCGTTATAATTCTGTTGCAAGTAAGAGAGTTTTCTACGGATCCAACAATTATTGATAGTAAAGCCAAATCTGGATCCTGTTTGCCAACCAATTCTTTTCTGAACAATTGAACAACAGAAGCAATATCTTGAAGCGGGAAAATCCGCCGATCAACTTGACGAAACCCCGCCATTGACGTACCGACTGTTTACAACAGACGCATCAAGAAATTTACACAATTTACATTATGACAGAAACACTTGGAGTAATGGAATAACAGATGTTTTATTTGAAATTAAAATTTATCACTAAAAACTATTCAACAAAACACGTTTATCTTGGCAACACGTTAATGGTAATTTTTTGTAAGTGGTGACGCCACTTTGCGAAAAGCGAAAGCCTATTCATTGAAGAGCCTATTCAACATTCGAACAGCTGAGCAGCCAAATTATTTTACTAGACAGCTGTTCAGTAGACCAATTTATCAACTAATACCAACTGTCCAATATCAAAAATATTAGACTATTGTTGTTTACAAAATCGTTCTTTTTCTAGTTTTTCAGGCATCAATTGATTGAACCCATTAGCAGATGAGGGAAAAAAAATTTTCTCAATCTTGAAACAATTAAAAACCATTTCTTCCACTTCCGTAATCTTGCAACGCAGGTCGCATTTCCAGACACTTCCAGTCTTATAATTTAAGTTATACTGATTTTATAATTGATTCACATCACTTGATTCACGTCTTGTGTTAATATGAAGCAATAAACATGTTGTATCAGAGTACAGAATCGAGTTTCTCGGTAGATGATGTTGATTATTGATGAATCATCGGGATGGCTTGCATTGCATCATAACCTGTAAAACTGTTTACCAAACCTAACCTCAATCATATAAATAAAGACACGTGCATCATTATTATGTCATTTCTTCTAAGAAACTGCAAAGTGAAGGAATGGGAAGCGTGAATAGTAAATTCATACTTATTATTCTTCTCTGATATCAATCGAAACTTACCACAAGATTGTTGCCATGGAAGGACAGTTCAGTGATGCGGAAGATGACAGGTTAGTTGGCCTAGTAAATTATCTTCCATGAATTCATGAACACTGTAATAAGCTTTGCTACAGTAGTTCCATCACGGTTTTCTTGAATGCGGTCTCAGGCAATTGCTTCACTGCAGCAGGCAGCTTATGGAATTTCTTGGCTGAAATCCTGTAAGCGGCCTGTGATCGATGGTTGTGTCTCCTGGGGACATCAAGCAGCTCTCGATGCCTGGTGTTTCGTGCATCTTCACTTGCACCAGGCACAGGAGGATGTAGTGGTTATTATAGTGACTGCCAAGTGCCAGCACATCAAGGCGGGCAAAGATGGGCTTGCAGTGGCCAAGATGGTCGCTGCCTGCTCAGTGGTATTGGGTTAAGCCAATTCGGTACCTGCCTGCCATTGGGTAAAGTCCAATACCTGGGAGCATTTTTTGATGCTATCATACGAAAATATAAATCTTCTTGAACATATGGTTAGTGTTTTAATTTAAGGGGTTTGTTATAAAACTGAAATAAACTGCTCCCCAGATACTAAAGGACCGTCTACAATTGTGCTATTATTATTTGGCCTCAATTTGTGTCATAGTTCCTGTTTAATTTGAATTATAATATAGTTGACCTGCATTTTTTTTATTATCTATGAGTAGGGCCACATATCCTCGGCTACTCACCTATAAAGAGCATTTGCTTGTCATTCAACACTTTTAAGTAGGTACCTACTTTAAGTTATACAAAATATAATTTTTCCATAAGTTAAGTTCTATTATAACTAATACAACATGGCCTTATACACTATACAGCTATAGTAACAGAGCCAAATTTTTTATTACTTGCTTAAAGCACAATCCATGCACAGCCCGAGGTCATTTCAATTAATATTCTAATCATCCCTCATGAATTCTTGTACACTGTAAGTTGGTATGCTTTGCCACACAGTAGCTTCCTCATTTTCTTGAATGCGGTCTCATGCAACTGCTTCACTGAAGCAGGCATCTTATTAAAGAATTTCGGGACTGGAATTTGAATGTGCCTGCGATCGATGTAGGCATCCCTTGGTGATATTCCACGGTAAGAACATTGTCTTCGTCAAAAGCGAGAGTATCCTACCATCTGAAGTTGATGGAGTATTAATTTTCCCCAGAGTTCAGAAGAGTCTCCATAGAATCTATCAAAGATTACCATTCTAAATGATCTACTGATGAATTACGGGATTGCGGGTTTTATCACGAGTTCAACGTATTATCAGCCCCAATATTCAACGCCGATAGTCTTGAAACATGTTAATTTTAATATTATGAATTGAACGAATTTATCATTTTCCAGGGTACAGTGATGCTGACGTTTGAACTTCCTAACGTATTGCTTGATTGTTTCAGAATTGAATTGTCATCAACTCAGTATAAAACTATCAAGTTTTTGGAGATTGATAAGTTGAAAGATCTAGCATTGATTTCCAAGGAAGAAGGAGAAGATGACGATCTTGGATATGAGGACTATTATTCTAGCTCAGGAGAAGATTACGAATTTAATCGCTATGAAAATAGAGGTAAAATCACATTATTATATTGTTTTATACCAGAAACTAAATGTCAAGTAGCAACTCATTGATGCTATTTATTCAAAAACTCCAAATAATTATTAAGATTACCGTGATAATTTTTTTTACATTTAAAATTGAAATATTTTCAAGCTAAGTATAATAATTCTTCTCTTACCTACTACTTTCTACTCTTACGTACGTTACTTCATATTTGCTCTTACATCAATCTCCTTATCGATTGTGTTCATAGGGTCAATAACTAACAATCATGCTATTATTTTATTCATTGCTGTTCTTTGATTTATTATTGAATTTTTCCTTTGTTTTTTCCAGATTGTTCTTATCAAAAAAGCAAAGATCTGGTTCGAACCCAAGGTCGTAACAAACAAGTATCTAGTGAAAAGGTATCAAACTATCAGCCATCTGATAAGCTTTTCAAGAAGTATGTGCATAAAATCAACGTGGAGAAGTATGAAGGTCCTGTGCTTCCACACAAAGCAGCCAACTACCTCATGGAAAGCAGTAAGAGAGCTGAAGCCGACAGGTGAGCATAGATCAAATTCATCTTGCATGGATGATTCGTCCTTGATTTGTTTTTCATTAAAAATGATCCCAGTTATAAAATGATGGATCTGGATTTAACGACGATCAATATCAGAAGATTTTCAAGATTACAAGCCATAGTAGATAGGACATAGATAGGCTTAATCCTATCATATTAAGCGAGCAATTTCTGTATGTATGTATGTTTGTATGTATGTGGAACCACGGATCGAGAATACGGCTCTAACGATTTCCTTGAAATTTGAAATGTAATATAACCGTGATGGAAAAATAAGATTTCACCAGGTCTCATGTCTGGGAAAACTCTCTGGCAGGATTAATAGAAGAATTGAATACTCCTTCATGAATAGTCTCAAGTACTGCGTATAATGGCTGTTATCGTTAGCTGACCAAAACTATCCAGCTGGAGTAAATGGAGTAAATTGAAGTATATAACACAAGTTCAAGTTCAATTGTGAGAAGTGATCAGATCAATTTTAATTTTTTTATACAATAACATATTCAGCCTATGTAATTCAATAGTTCGGCCGCAGCTTCAGAGCAAAGCTCGGTACCAGATATTTATATTATTATCAAACGAAACTTAACGTCACATGGTTTTTAAGAACAGATGGCACTGATGTGTGGGAACACTTGTCAAATTGTAGACTTGTAGCTCATTTCCTTTGTGAAACGCCTGTAATTAACAACTTATTATCACAAGTAAGTTACTTGTCAGTAACCATGGTTAATGACAAGACTTGTTGCTTTGTGAAATTGGGCCCTCTGTGCATTACACAAATATTAAGAGGATTCCTGTTTTAGAATAATGCCAACTTTTCTGTATAAGAGATGCTACTTTTGGGAGAGGGAGAAGGTCCGAGGATAATATCATTCCGTGATATTGAGAATACGAAGATGGGAATTAATTCTGCAGTAAAAGTAGGCCTATTTGGCGCACAAAAAACAACATTTGAAATGTAAATCAGAAATGTAAACACCATTTTAAATGACATCTTGAATCACAAACTTCCAATTAAGATTTTATGAGCAGGATTCATGGGAAGGAATTGAAAATGGGAGAAAAATACTAATTTAAAAAATTACAATCCAATTTTACTCCACCACCTGCTTCTCAAGAATTAACTGAGAATAGATCATTATTTATCAAAAGGCTTGAATTTTTGTGAATATTGCCATAGGAATTCAAAGTAAAGTTCAATTTATATCTTAGTTGAGGAACCTGGGCTAAGAATCAGATATGTCTATTGAAACGTTCATTACAACTTTTTATCATGTAAAGCTCACCATGATTATCCACTTTCCCAATATTAATACATACATAGAGGATTAAACACAACTAGTTTCGACTTCCTGAGAGACATTTTCAAGTGTATAATGTGAACCAAGTGAACTAACCGTTATCAGAGATGGCTTGAAGACTTTGAGCTAACTCTTTGTCAGTACCCCAGCAAAATTAAGGACTGCAATTGGAGATGAGATTCTTTTTATTCAGTATTCAACTTGAAATCGATCAATTGACTTGATTGATCATTTGATCATTGTCTCATGACTTGAAGTAACTAGTTGCCTGAAAATTTTAATTTCGATTTTCCAGAATAAGAACTAAAGACAAATGCGATCGTGCCACTGCAGAGCAAGTTATGGATCCAAGGACGAGGATGATCCTTTTCAAACTGCTCAATCGGGGAACAATCGAACGTGTCAATGGATGCATTTCAACCGGCAAAGAGGCCAATGTGTATCACGCCACAGCCATGAAGGACAACGAGCTAAAACATCTCGCAATCAAAATCTACAAAACATCCATCCTCATATTCAAGGATAGAGACAAATATGTTTCTGGAGAATTCAGGTAAATTCGATATTACTTTTTAAATTATACGTGGTCGGTTTCATTTGCTATTTTTTCTGCTTTTATTTAGTTTTCCTTACAAATATTTCAAAAAATATCTAGACCAAGTCAATAGCTTTAAGGTTGAGTGGTAGAAAGGACTTCCTAGTCCTAACTCCGCCTAATAAAGGATATTTTCATTTCATTTCAATAGCTAATTAGATTTCATACGTAAGTTATCATATTTTACAAGTCTCTTCAATTGTTTATTAGAGGAGAACAGTTATTATCTCATGGACCTGAATCTCAAAATACTATGCCGCATTTTTATGTCTTGAACTTTTCATTTTTACATATTGCGCAATTTATCGCATAATTTTCAATATAAAATTTACATTGTAAGTGATCATTGATTAATAAACCTATTCAATTCACACGTAGGTAATCAGCATATTAAAATAATGAAAGATTCCCCCTAATTTTAAATAGTCATCCTCTGAATTCATTCTTAAATTATAGTATCAGCTAAAATAAACAGTACTGAAACTGTTTAAATGTAGGCCTACTATTGTAAAGTACCATTTCAGTTCTGTTTATTTTGGCTGATATTGCATCTAACTCTGGCTTTTCTTTCACTGAAATCTCAAATCAATGTAAATTACATTTTAACCAAGTGAACATATTCGATTTTTTTACTCCAAAGATGTCTCTTGTTTACAGATTCAGGCACGGATATTGCCGTCATAACCCGAGAAAAATGGTGAGGACATGGGCTGAAAAAGAGATGAGAAACTTGGTGAGATTGCATACGAATGGACTACCTGTTCCTGAACCATTGCTGTTGAGATCACATGTATTGTTGATGGAATTTCTCGGAGAAAATGGTTGGCCTTCGCCTAAATTGAAGGTAAGAAATAGATACTTATTAATAGGTATTAAAATAATACTTTTTTCAATTCAATTTATTTATTCACACACACATAATATACATCAATATGAAATAAAAATTAATTACATCAATAATAAAACATTACAATATGAAATAAATAATTTAAATATAAGAACACATTACAATATTAGAAGGCAATTTATACATGTTTTGTGGTGAAGAAGGGTAGAGGATCAAAAGTTCTTCCAACTATGGCTATCCATGTCATAGGAAGGCTTTTGATCCTTGGAATTTTTGGAAATGATTGGGAAAGGATGTGATAGAGCACTAGGGGAAGTGAGCGCACTAATCAGAAAAGTTCTCTGCTAACTTATTTTAGTTCTCAAAGGTAGAAGAAGTAGTTAATTTTGATCCAAGCATTGATATCTTGTTTTACTTTCTTTGTTTTCTTGGCATAGCTAATAATTTGTTCAGGAATTTTATTTATAATTTTAGTGCTTAAATATATGAGTTGTCTTCTAATATTTTCAATGTTAGTATTATTTGAGATGGGTCTTGAATTGTATTGATTATTGACAGTATTATTAGTGCAAATGAAATTATTTTTATGTTTAAATATATACTTCACTACATTCATTACGTACAACTGTCTAACTGTCAACACATTAAACTCTTCAAAATTCAGGTTTGTTGGGAAAAGTCTAGGCTTATTTAAGATAGTTTTAATGATTGATTTTTGAATTATAAAAAGCTCTTCCAAGTGGGAATTATAACAGCCCCCCCATACTGAAATACCATACTGAATTATGGACTGTACCAGTGCAAAGTAAGTTTATACCATTTTAAGATGACTTGAGTTTAGAAATTTTTTTGCTTCGTAGAATTTATAAGAAAGATATCTAATTCTTGTGCATAAAAATTTGATATGGATGTTTCACTTCAAATATTCATCTATTATGACGCCTAGATATTTTGTGTGTTATGGAATTCAACAGTGTCTGATGGCCTTGAGATAGTAGGACGACAAGGATGGACAAGGCAGGGATGGGGAGGCTTTGTGTCAACAAACAAGCACATTGTTGTGTAAACAAAAACTCATCGAGAACCTTCTTGAAGTGATAATGCCAGAACCTTCTAGCATTCTCTCGTTTATTCTCAGAAGCCTATATATTCGGAATGTTTGGGTTTACGAGTCAGTCTGACTCGAGCATTGAATCTAATTGTGTCAGTTATACAGACCAGCCGTTGTATAGACACTCTATAGTTATATTCATATTTCTTCTTAGTGTAGCTTAAAGACTGTTCTCATTTCTTATTCAGTGCAGTGTTAATTTTTAGTGAAATTTGTATTGTGAAACGTTATAAACTCTTGTGCTATCTTCTGATCTATTATAGTTTATCTTTTTATAGTGTGTTATTGCAGTGTAATTGATAAAGTTAATCAGTATAAATTGCCTCAAGTCTTTTATTATAGTGGAAACCCGTAACAATTGGTGTCAGAAGTTCGGATGTAGCTATTGATTGAGGCAATTTTATGAACTTGTACCTTTGCAAAGTGAACTATTATTTTCAATTGATTGAACCATTATTTTTGTGTGTGAACTTTATCTTTGTGTATGAACTTTATCTTCAAGTAAGTGAACTGTGGTCTTCGAGTGTGAACATCTTCATGTGTGAACTTTATTCTCTAAGAGTGAACGTTAGTCTTCTGTACATATTTGTGAACTGTGTAATATTTGTGAAGCGAACTATTATTTTCAATTGATTGAACCGATATCTTTGTGTGTGAACTTTATCTTCAATTGAGTGAACTGTGATCTTTGAGTGTGAATTTTTGTGTGTGAACTTTATTCTCCAAGAGTGAATGTTAGTCTCCTGTGCATAATTGTGAACTGTGTAATATTTCTGGAACGTGAACTGAAATGGCAGGGAAAGGTGTGAAGCTCACCAGTTTAAAAGTAAATCAACTGAAGCAAGAGCTGGAGGAGCGAGAACTGGATACAAATGGGGTAAAATCTGTCTTACAAGATAGACTCTGGGAAGCACTGCTGGCCGAGGGTCAGGACCCAGATACCTATGTGTTTGAAACAGATTTGGGAGCTCTGGTGAGTACATTGGAGAGTAAATTTGAATTGGTTGAAAGTAAAATGGAAGAAAATAAAACATCATTGGAGAGTAAATTTCAATTGGTTGAAAGTAAAATGGAAGAAAATAAGTCAACTTTGACAAATTTGGAGAGTAAAATAGAAGAAAATAAAACATCATTGGAGAGTAAATTTGAATCTTTGAAAGAAACATTTGAGGGGAAACTACAAGAGAATAGTAAAATTTTGGAAGATAAATTTGAAACAAAACTTTAAAGCATGGAGGATAAATTTGATAAGAAGATTAAAGAGCTGCAAAATAATGACACTAGTGGGACAAGAGCAGCCTTGAAAGTGGATGATAATGCTTATCAAATTGAGAAGGATACTCCAGTAAATGAATGCAATGTGCCTATTACCATGCCAAATTATCATGGTGGACTACCAACATTTGATGGAAAGACTCCATGGGAAGATTACCGTACCTTGTTAGATGTGTATGCCAACAGATATGGATGGACACTGGAAGCAAAGGCTGATAATTTGTGCCTATCACTTCGGGGAGATGCACTGTCAGTACTCCAGACAATTCCAAAGTCTGACAGACGCAACATTGGTGAACTGTTGAAGCGCATGGAAATGAGATTTGGCCACCGATACATATATCAACTACACCGTTCAGAATTGAGGAACAGAATCCAGAAGCCAAACGAGTTGCTTCAGGAATTTGAAGCTGACATAGCTCGCTTGGTGAGGATTGCCTACCCAGCATCAGGGGATGATGAAATGAAGGAGAGTATGGCAGTTGATAGATTCCTGGATGGTCTACGTGAGCCAGAAACCCAATGAGCTGTTAAACTGGCTTGTCCTCAAACCCTCAGTGAGGCATTAACTCAGGCCTTGGAATTTGAAGCTGTGACACAATCAGTGAGGAGCCATGCACGTGTTTGCTCAGTATCAGGGGAAGATAGCCATGAGGAGTTGGTGGAGGAAATAATGAAGAGGATTTTGGAAAAATTCAAGACTGCAAAGAAGGAGATAAGGTGTTGGGGCTGTGGAGAGAGAGGTCATCTACAAAACAAATGCCCAAAGAAGTCAATGTCTGACAAGAAGCAGGAAAACTAAAAAGGGTTGATGAAAAGGGGCTACCATCAACCTGTAGGCAGGAGGCCCCAGGTTCAGGAGCAGCTGTTGCAATGTTGTCAGATAAACCAAAAAGTCTCTACATACATGGAAAAGTCAATGGATCAACTAGAAGACTACTAATTGACACTGGAGCCACTATTACAATAATAAACTACAGCACAGTGACTGATTGATGAGGCATATCACCGACAACCTGGAGGTTGAGAACTGCTACAGGGGAGGCTGTCAGTGTCTACAGGGAGATGATTGCCACTTTTGAGATTGGTAAATCAAGGTTCAGACATCAAGTGTTAGTGGCAAAAGTTAGTGAAGACATCATACTAGGTTTGGATTTCCTACATGAACATGGACTGAAACTAGAGAAGAAGAAGAATACTGTGACCATTGGTGAAGAAGAAGTTGTGCTACTACCTACAGAAAACTG
The DNA here is from genome assembly GCA_017141385.1 of Sogatella furcifera. Taxonomy (NCBI): domain Eukaryota; kingdom Metazoa; phylum Arthropoda; class Insecta; order Hemiptera; family Delphacidae; genus Sogatella; species Sogatella furcifera. The sequence goes on from CM029549.1 coordinate 23,769,650, forward strand.
TACAGCGCAGGTGCAGCTATTAGAGGACATCACCATACCAGCAAGGAGCCAGATTGTGACCCAAGCAAGGACAACAAAAGACATTACTGAAGGAATGAATGCAATATTGGAACCAGTAGTTCTTGAAGAGGAGCTTGGACATGGTGTTCTAGTGGCCAGAACTTTGTTTCTCACCAGCTCAGTGTTCCCTGTCCGCTTGATGAATGTGAATAGCTATGGAGTCGCCTTGAAAAGGGGCAGTGTGCTGGGACATTGTTCACCTGTAACAGCAGTGGTCCATCAAGTACAATCAACACAGTCAAAGAAGAAGAAACTTCCTGAGAAACTACAGAACTTTGTAGAGGATTCTTGTCAGGACTTGAACCAGGACCAGAAAAAGGATGTGAAGGATTTAATAGCCTCCTACCAAGATATCTTTGACATTGGAGAAGGAACAAAAGGAAGGACCAACATTGTCCAACACACAATAGACACAGGAGATGCCAAACCCATTTGCCAGAACCCCCAAAGACTTCCATTTGCTAAACAAGAAGAAGCCAGAAAAATCATCAAGGAGATGGAGAGTGAAGGAATCATTGAATCATCAAATAGCCCTTGGACATCACCAGTGGTGCTTGTGAAGAAGAAGGATGACACACTTCGGTTTTGCGTGGACTACCGTCTTCTGAATGATGTCACCAAGAAGGACAGTTACCCTCTATCCCGTATTGATGGCACACTGGATAGCCTGGAAGGTTGCAAGTTGTTTTCAACTCTGGATTTGAAAAGTGGATACTGGCAAGTTGGACTGGAAGACAAAGCAAAGGAGAAGACAGCATTTTCAATTGGGGAAGGACTCTGGCAGTTTATTGTGATGCCTTTTGGTTTGTGTAATGCTCCAGCCACTTTTGAGAGACTAATGGAAAGTGTGTTGAGGGGACTCTCATGGGAAACATGTTTTGTTTTGTTTTGTTTATGAGGGTGAAGCCCACATGAGCTCTTAGGCTTGTGCGTGGGTAATGAAATGGATGATAGATGACGACTACTTTTTTTTATGTAGTCAGGACCGACGGCTTATCGTCTCCTCTGAAAGACAGGGTGGCCGTATTTATGTGATTGTGCTGTGGTCAAAAATTGTTTCCCGCTTGGGACTTCAACCAGGGTCCACCTGGTTATCAGACCGCGCTTACCACTCCTCCAACAAGCCACCCTGGCTCAGGTAAACATGTTTGGTTTACCTGGATGACATTATTGTTTTGAGCAAGTCTTTCCAAAATCACATGAAATACCTGAAGGAAGTATTTCAGAGGCTGAGGCAGGCAAACTTGAAACTGAATCCTAAGAAGTGCAACCTGTTCAAAAGACAAGTGAATTACCTGGGACATGTGGTTTCTAACAAGGGAGTGTCCATGGATCCTGAGAAAGTATCAGCTATTACAAACTGGCCTGTGCCCAAGGACAAATCAGAAGTACAAAGTTTTCTTGGCCTTTGTGCATATTATCGGCGATTTGTGATGGGTTTCTCTGGGATAGCCAAGCCACTAACAAATTTGACAGAGGAGAAGCGCACCTTCATCTGGGATAAAGACTGTCAGCAGGCATTTGACACACTGAAAGAGGTGCTCAGCCAAGCACCTATTCTGGTTTATCCCAAATCAGAAGGCAAGTTCATCCTGGATACTGATGCCAGCAACACAGCTATTGGTGGAGTACTCTCACAGGAACAAGATGGAGAGGAGAAGGTTATTGGATACTTTAGCAAAGTCCTGTCAAAACCTGAGCGCAACTACTGTGTCACAAGGAGAGAACTGTTGGTGGTAATGAAGTCAATCAGCCACTTCCATAAGTACCTGTATGGATGTCACTTCCTATTACAAACTGATCTTGCATCCCTGACATGGCTTCTACTATTCAAATCTCCAGAGGGACAAGTTGCCAGATGGATTCAACACCTGCAAGAATATGACTTCAAATCCATCCACTGAGCTGGAAAAAGTCATCAGAATGCTGATGCTCTCTCTAGAAGACCCTGTGACCAGGACTGCAAGCACTGCTCACGCCAGGAAGGGAAGGAAGCAGTTGTTAACAGGATAACTGTAGCTACAGACTACTGGGGAGGAGATGAAATGCTGAAGGACCAGGAAGAGGATCCTGATTTGAAACACCTGTGGGCTTGGAAGAGTTCTACTGAAGGAAAACCTGGCTGGCAGGAAGTGGCACCATTGTCACCACATGTTAAGACCCTCTGGGCACAGTGGGAGTCAATTGTGGAAGATGGGGGGATCTTGAAGAGGGTGGTGAAGAATGCTGCTGGTGATCAGAAAAGATTGCAAATCATTGTACCAAGGAAAAGAGTTCCTGAAGCCTTAAACAGCTACATGATGGAGTCTCTGGTGGGCATTTTGGAGTGCATGAGACCCTAGAAAAGGTACGAGAGAGGTTCTACTGGCCAAATTCAAAAGAGGATGTCAAGAACTGGTGCCGGAATTGTGCAGTATGTGCATCTGCCAATGGCCCTATGCCTAGAAAGAGAGCCCCTATGCAGAAATACAATGTAGGTGCTCCATTTGAACGCATAGCCATTGACATAGCTGGGCCATTCCCAATTACTGATGGTGGGAATAAATACATCCTGGTTGCTATGGATTACTTCAGCAAATGGGTAGAAGCCTATGCCTTGCCAAATCAAGAGGCAGTTACTGTAGCTGATGTATTGGTGAAGGAGTTCTTCAGTCGTTTTGGCATACCATTGGAGTTACATTCAGACCAAGGAAGAAACTTTGAATCTGCTGCATTTTCTTGGATGTGTGAAGTGTTGGGAATCAACAAGACTAGGGCAAGACCACTGCACTCCCAATCAGATGGAATGGTTGAGCAAATGAACAGGACTATGGGAAAATACCTATCAAAGGTGGTATCCAGACATCAACAGGACTGGGATCAACACCTGCATTTCTTCCTGATGGCATACCGAAGTGCAGTCAATGAGACTACAAGGATGACTCGAGCAAGAATAGTGTTTGGACGAGATATGCGACTACCCTGTGACTTGGAGTGTGGATGCAAACCTGGGGAGGACTTGGAACAAGAAGACTACACCAGCAAGCTCCAGAAGCAGATGGATGAGATTCATGCAACCATCCGCACAAACATCCAGGTCACCAGTGACATGATGAAGCAGCGCTATGACATTAAGGCCAACCATGGAGGATACCAGGCTGGTGACATGGTATGGTTGTACAATCCTCAATGAAGTTGTGGATACTCTCCCAAGTTGCAAACCTCCTGGGATGGACCTTACAAAGTGGTCACAAGGATCAAAAATGTGGTCTACAGGATCAAGAAACCAAGAGGAGCTCCACGCATTGTTCACTTCAACCAACTGGCGCCTTATCATGGAGACAATGCTGCAAGGGGAGTTCAAGAAGTCAAGGCTCTTCATCCTGCCATCTCTGATTTTGAAGGATTCATGGCCAACCTAGGGATGTCACTGGAAGAAGGAAATGTTGCCATCAGTCACCAGGACTTATTCACCCTACCAAAGAGCTATGCCTTGGCACATTGCATCGCTAGGAATGTGGGAGCTTCAAGAGGAATTGCTACAGTATTCAGGACAAAGTTTGGAAGATTGGATGAATTGAATCTCCAGAATCCGGCTGTGGGGAAAGCACTTCATCTTCAGGATCAGAACCAACATCTGTTCTATTTGGTGACAAAAGACCAACCCCAGCAGGAGTCAACATATCAGGCTTTGTGGCAAAGTCTGATGCATCTACAAACTCACCTTCAATTCCTGGGAGTGAAGCAGCTTGGAATCCCAAGACTGGGCTGTGGCTATGACGGATTGGACTGGAAGATTGTGAGACCAATGATTGGAAGAATTTTCAAGGACACTGGAATCAACATCACCTGTTGTGTCTTCAACCCATGGGCGGTTACACAAGTTGATCCATTGGTGCCAGCTTCTACTGTTTGCACTTCCAGGATGGATCTGGACTGTTCTGAGACAGAACAGTTTTAAGGAGGGGGC
>CM029549.1:23774158-23791144 GCA_017141385.1 Sogatella furcifera
TGCACAGAGGGCCCAATTTCAATAAAGCAACAAGTCTTGTCATTAAACCCATGGTTACTGACAAGTAACTTACTTGTGATAATAAGTTGTTAATTACAGGCGTTTCACAAAGGAAATAAGCTACAAGTCTACAATTTGACAAGTGTTCCCATACATCAGTGCCATCTGTTCTTAAAAACCATGTGACGATTAAGTTTCGTTTGACAATAATATAAATATCTGGTACCGGAAGGCTTTTGCTCTGAAGCTGTGGCCGAACTGTTTGAATTACATGGAAGGCTGAATATGTTATTGTAAAAAAAATTAAAATTGATCTGATCACTTCTCACAATTTTTTTGGCATGAACATGTGTGTTATATACTTTAATTTACTCCATTTACTCCAGCTGGATAGTTTTTGGTCAGCTAACGATAACAGCCATTATACGCAGTACTTGAGACTATTCATGAAGAGAGTATTCAATTCTTCTATTAATCCTACCAGAGAGTTTTCCCAGACATGAGACCTGGTGCAATCTTATTTTTTCCATCACGGTTATATTACATTTCAAATTTCCAAGGGAAATCGTTAGGGGAGTAACATTCTCGATCCGTGGTTCCACATACATACAAACATACATACATACCACAGAAATGAGCCGTTTAGCAATATGATAGGATTAAGCCTATCTATGTCCTATCTACTATGGCTTGTAATCTTGAAGATGAAAATTTTCTGATATTGATGATCGTTAAATCCAGATCCATCATTTTATAACTGGGACCATCATTTTTAATGAAAAACAAATCAAGGCGAATCATCCAGTGCAAGATGAATTTGATCTATGCTCTTCACCTGTCGGCTTCAGCTCTCTTACTGCTTTCCATGAGGTAGGTTGGCTGCTTTGTGTGGAAGCACAGGACCTTCAGTACTTCTCCACGTTGATTTTATGCACATACTTCTCGAAAAGCTTATCAGATGGCTGATAGTTTGATACCTTTTTCACTAGATACTTGTTTGTTACGACCTTGGGTTCGAACCAGATCTTTTTTTTTTGATAAGAACAATCTGGAAAAAACAAAGGGAAAAAATTCAATAATAAATCAAAGAACAGCAATGAATAAAATAATAGCATGATTGTTAGTTATTGACCCTATGAACACAATCGATAAGGAGATTGATGTAAGAGCAAATATGAAGTAACGTACGTAAGAGTAGAAAGTAGTAGGTAAGAGAAGAATTATTATACTTAGCTTGAAAATATTTCAATTTTAAATGTAAAAAAAATTATCACGGTAAACTTAATAATTATTTGGAGTTTTTGAATAAATAGCATCAATGAGTTGCTACTTGACATTTAGTTTCTGGTATAAAACAATATAATAATGTGGTTTTACCTCTATTTTCATAGCGATTAAATTCGTAATCTTCTCCTGAGCTAGAATAATAGTCCTCATATCCAAGATCGTCATCTTCTCCTTCTTCCTTGGAAATCAATGCTAGATCTTTCAACTTATCAATCTCCAAAAACTTGATAGTTTTATACTGAGTTGATGACAATTCAATTCTGAAACAATCAAGCAATATGTTAGGAAGTTCAAACGTCAGCATCACTGTACCCTGGAAAATGATAAATTCGTTCAATTCATAATATTAAAATTAACATGTTTCAAGACTATCGGCGTTGAAAATTGGGGCTGATAATTAGTGATGTGGGTCGGGTAAATACCCAGCGGGTAGGTAAATATAAATTGTGTATTTACCCGAGGCCCGGGTAAATACCCAAAAACTGGGTATTTATCATTTTTATTGAATTTAGGGGGGTGGCGTAGCTGAGTGGGTTGAGTGCTGGCGTCGCAACCCAAAGGTCCCGGGTTCAAACCCAGGTCACACCAGAAATTTTTCTCAAGCCACTTCCCCGTGTTTCGGATGGACACGTTAAGCCGTCGGTCCCGGCTGCCTAAAAACAGTCGTTAAGTCATGTCAGAGGCCCAGAAATTGATCAGGAGCGACCTGAAAACTCTGACACCAGACCTGAGCCAGCCAGGTTACACGAATATTATTATTATTATTATTGAATTTAGAAAAGATTTAGTTGTCTTTTTGCATTCAAACGCCTTCAATGATAGTGAAATGATGACAAAATGCAAACAAAAATGTTTTATATAGTGACAAATAGCATTTAACTTCCGAGCATCATGGACATAAATACCCGGGTACTGGGTATTTATGATTTTATTTGTATCTGCGTTGATAAATCTTATTGAAAATTACAAGAATTTTTTTTATTAATAACTATTATTTAGCGTTGAAAGAGAGGGGAATTCGACCTAGTGTGTATCACTATTCACTTGCAATCCATTTTCTAGGGAAAAAACATAATAAAACGAAATAACAATAGAAGCATGTTCACTATTTTTCTAATGTGGTCCTGTCATGATTTCATTGATAAAGATTGACTTCATTGACGATTTCGTTGAGAAAGCATCACATTATGCCATTGATACGAGCGAATCTGATTAAGGGTGGATGGCAGTGGACGGCCAACTGCCGAACGGCCAAATCATGCCCCATAACAACAATGTAATTTTTATTAATTTTTTGGAGCAGATAGCGCCGTTATTTATGGACAAAATTACACGTTCTTTATGTGATTGGAAAATCATAAAACAGATTATTTACTCAGTTTTTTATTGAGATGTCTTTTATGGTACCGTATAGTCTGTATAAACAAAGAAGACATTCTGGCAAGATGAGAAAATGACTCCAGCTCCAGAAATATCAGTTTAAAGATTATATATTTGGTCTCAAACTTATAATTTTTAAACTAATATTTCTGTAGTCATTTTCTCATCTTGCCAGAATTTTTCCTTTGCTTATTTTAGGCTATACTTATTTTATTTTTATTCTAGGCTGTACTTATTTTAAGTATTATTTAGGGTCAATATTTCCAAGAGAACAGAAAAGACCTACTTCATCAGGAAAATATTTAGCGAAATTTTAAAGTGAGGATATTATTCAGGAATCTTTTTCATGAAAAGCCTACATCCAAGACACCTGAAAAACATTTCTCACAATCTAAAACTACACGTGCTCTATCCCAATCTATGCCAATAGGCCTCTCATTTTTAGAATGCTGATAAAATAAATTTCCCAATGAATTAATTTTATTTAAAGTTGAATGTTTGAGTTCGATCCATTTTTCTGCCCTTTATCAGCCATAAAAAATATTTCAATATTATTTGTTTCCATCTACAGAATTTTAATTTATGATTCAATTAAAATTACAGATTTATTACAATTTCAAGTAGATACATAAAAATATGCATAGAACTTCCATAGGTTTTTCTTGACACAAAAAATTCTCAAAAACATTTTCTAAGAGTTATGCCCGGTTTTTCCAAGCACACTCAAATTTGAGGGACCCTCAAGTTTACTACACTTTACTACATTTCCTATACTAATCATAGAAAATTTCAGCTGTTCATAAAAATTTAAGGGTCCCTCAACTTTGAGTGTGCTTGGAAAAACCGGGCATTAGTTTCTTATTTTTGTTTTTAAATAGCCTCAACATGCTTCGCGAGATTTTCAAGTTTGTAACTATTGGTTTTAATTTTCTTCTAATTTATTATTTTTATTTAGTAGCCTATAGTTTAGATTAGAAATATATACATAAAACTCCTGCAGAGTTCGTCTAATATTATTTACCCAGTTTTTTCATGAAGAATCCTATTCATTCGAAACTTCAAGTAATACTTAAAAAAAAAACTATATTAAGTCATTGAAAATTGCAAATAAGTTTTTATAATATTATAACAATACTATTACTATGCCAATATATCATCAATGCCAATAATAACATATTCAGGGGTACAAACATCAATGATTCAATAAATACCCAATATACCCGGGTATTTATGAATTTTGGGTATTTACCCCGAGTTTTAAATACCTGGGTATTTTACATCACTACTGATAATACGTTGAACTCGTGATAGAACCCGCAATCCCGTAATTCATCAGTAGATCATTTAGAAAGGTAATCTTTGATAGATTCTATGGAGACTCTTCTGAACTCTGGGGAAAATTATTACTCCATCAACTTCAGATGGTAGGATACTCTCGCTTTTGACGAAGACAATGTTCTTACCGTGGAATATCACCAGGGGATGCCTACATCGATCGCAGGCACAATCAAATTCCAATCCCGAAATTCTTTAATAAGATGCCTGCTTCAGTGAAGCAGTTGCATGAGACCGCATTCAAGAAAATGAGGAAGCTACTGTGTGGCAAAGCATACCAACTTACAGTGTACAAGAATTCATGAGGGATGATTAGAATATTAATTGAAATGACCTTGGGCTGTGCATGGATTGTGCTTTAAGCAAGTAATAAAAAAATTGGCTCTGTTACTATAGCTGTATAGTGTATAAGGCCATGTTGTATTAGTTATAATAGAAGACTCAGAACTTAACTTATGGAAAAATTATATTTTGTATAACTTAAAGTAGGTACCTACTTAAAAGTGTTGAATGACAAGCAAATGCTCTTTATAGGTAAGTAGCCGAGGATATGTGGCCCTACTCATAGATAATAATAAAAAAATGCAGGTCAACTATATTATAATTCAAATTAAACAGGAACTATGACACAAATTGAGGCCAAATAATAATAGCACAATTGGAGACGGTCCTTTAGTATCTGGGGAGCAGTTTATTTCAGTTTTATAACAAACCCCTTAAATTAAAACACTAACCATATGTTCAAGAAGATTTATATTTTCGTATGACAGCATAAAAAAATGCTCCCAGGTATTGGACTTTACCCAATGGCAGGCAGGTACCGAATTGGCTTAACCCAATACCACTGAGCAGGCAGCGACCATCTTGGCCACTGCAAGCCCATCTTTGCCCGCCTTGATGTGCTGGCACTTGGCAGTCACTATAATAGCCACTACATCCTCCTGTGCCTGGTGCAAGTGAAGATGCTCGAAACACCAGGCATCGTGAGCTGCTTGATGTCCCCAGGAGACACAACCATCGATCACAGGCCGCTTACAGGATTTCAGCCAAGAAATTCCATAAGCTGCCTGCTGCAGTGAAGCACTTGCCTGAGGCCGCATTCAAGAAAACCGTGATGGAACTACTGTAGCTTATTAACTACAAAGCTTAGAACTACAAAGCTTATTACAGTGTTCATGAATTCATGGAAGATAATTTACTAGCCCAACTAACCTGTCATCTTCCGCATCACTGAACTGTCCTTCCATGGCAACAATCTTGTGGTAAGTTTCGATTGATATCAGAGAAGAATAATAAGTATGAATTTACTATTCACGCTTCCGATTCCTTCACTTTGCAGTTTCTTAGAAGAAATGACATAATAATGTTGCACGTGTCTTTATTTATATGATTGAGGTTAGGTTTGGTAAACAGTTTTAATATTGAGCTATATACCAACTGGAGGAATCACTCGTTTGGATAGCAGTATGAAACCAGGTTACGGCCTTTTTTCGTTAGGTTGGTACTCCGTCTGATCTATTTCCACCATTTCAGAAAGCCTGCTTCATAATTTGAATGAGAAAAAGGCCGCCTTTGGATTGAGACAAATTGACAAAGTTAATAACATTCCATAATGTTTGAAAAATTAATTGCTATTTTTCAGCAATCGTGAATGTAAATAATTATGTGGAAAATAATTTTTAAAATGTTCATTCTAATCCATATTTTCCTTGTTGATGCAAACTTCTTATTTGTTTATTGTTAATTCCAGACTTCTAGGTGAAATTTTTATAGATAATCTTTAAATTTTCTGTTAGTATTCCATTGAGCTATTATTAGGGGTGTCAATCCCGGGACTGATTTCAAATCCCGGTATTTTGGGATTATTCAATATCAATCCCGGGATCCCGGGATTGGCAAAAATCAGTTTCATGCATTTTTAACCAATTGTTCCTCCTCAATTACATGTTCAGTAACAGTGTGAAAAAGGGCTCATTATAGAGGGAGAGGATATTATTGGAATGGAAAAATACTCAGGAATAATATCAAATCCACACAGAGTCTTGAGAACTGCCTCACACAATTTGCACTGAGCACATTTTCCGTCTTAGGAAGTAAGAAAATGATTCCAAACTGATGACTCATCAGAGTCTTTTTTATGTAGAACAAAAACCTTTCTATCCTCCATCAGGACAAGATGAAGTTCACACTTTTATCACTTCAAATTCTGTGAATTGAATTTATAATAATAAATAGAAGACTTTTTGAAAAACTGTGTAACGTAACGCAATACCGACCAAGCAACGCAAAAGCTGAACCACTACTAAATGAAATTTTGTAGAGCCAACTATATTTACTTCAACTAATTATTCTACTTATGATGGAGAAAGAGAAGAGAAGAGAATCAATTGAACAGAGAGTGAATAATAAGTGCTAGTTTATTTCTTATTTCTGAAGTCTTTTCAAAGTTCTGAGTGCATTTCAAGGAAATGACATCAGCACTATTACAATTATTGTGCCGTCTAGACTAGTAATTGTGGTGCTGTGTAAACAGAAACAATCATAGAGACATAACAACCGATCAACAACAATTCTGCAAAAAATGTTTGAACCGACAATGCAAATTTTTTTAGCTAAAATATTACTTGGTATTGAATTTACGTTTGAGAAAAAGGAAAAACCTTAGTTTAAAAAAAATTGCAAAAATTTTAAAAAATTATAATTAATTGGAAAAATTTTTTCAAAGACTTAAAATATACCTGAAAAATGGGTTTTGGAAATAGAAAATCCAATCGGGATTTGGCCCGGTTGAAAAGAATCTTTTGAAAAATTTTTAATTTTTTTTTTTTTGGTTTTTGGGGGGCCCCATTTATTGGGGGGAATTGGGGTAAGTCTCTTTTTGGGATTTGGGGGACCCGCAGGGCCCCCAAAGAAAAACTTTAGGCGGGATTCCCCTGCTTTAAAAAGGCCCCCTAGCACATCCCCCTTCCAACACCCACCCTCCAATAATTTTTTGATAAATTTAAAAGGTTTGTAAAAGCCAAATTTTAAGTAAATTTTTATGTTTAGGGGGAAAATTTATTTATTTTTAATTTTAAAAAATTTTTAAAAACCCTTAAAAAAAAAATTTTTAATTTCCCTTTAAAATTTTGCCTTTTCAGGAGTCATTTCATGGGGGATTTTTCAAATTTTTTGCAATTTTTTGGAAAAAAAATTTTTTTGGAATTTTTTTTGGTATTGGATTCAAAAGTCAAATTAAAAATTTATTAAAAATTTTTTTAACTGGTTTCAATAAAATTTATTAATTTTTTTAAATTTTGGGTTAAAACCCTATAATTATAACCTGGAATCATTTTTTGGGAAATTGGTTTAAAATTCCATTAAATTTTTTATGTTTTTTTAAAGGAGGAAAATTTTTAAAGAAAAAATTATTTTAAAAATAGAAACTTTTTTCTTGATAAAAAAAATTAAAAAATTTTATTCATTTTTTGTTTAAAAAGATAAATTTTGGAAATATGGAAAAATTTCATTTTTTGAAAATGGATTCCATGAGATTAAGCTGGGTTTTTGGATAATTTCTTTTGCTTTTACTACATCTAAAAAAAAAAAAAATTTTTTTTTCTTTTCTTTTGAATTAAAAAATTTATAGGTGTTATTTTGGTTTAAGTCTTAATTGAAAAATTAAAATTTTTGAAAAAATGAAAAGGAGAATGAAAAAAATTTAAATTTTTGTTTGGATCCCCCCAAGGGTCCCTTTTTATCTCACAAAAAATTTTAAATTTTTATAAAAATTTTTGATTTAAAAATAAATAAAAAAAATTTTGGCTAAAAGTTCTAATTGAATACTGACTAGAAAGCAGGGAGCCCGTTTATGTGGCTTTTAAATCAAAGTCTTTTTATTTAAAAACTTTTCAAAAAGCGATAAAAAAAATTATTTTTTTTTTTAGGAATTTTATTAATTTATTTTTATTAGAAAACCTTAAATTAAATTTTGGGGATTTTTAGTTTTTTAAGAACCAAATTCTCATCATCTAAAAAAAAATTTTTATTTTTATTGAAACTTTTTCCTTTTAAAAAATTTTAGTGAAATTTCCGGGGACGTTTCTTTTTGTAAAACGAAAAAATGTAAAAAAGAATGGCAATTATATTTGGTTTTTGATGATAGGCTTTTACCTAATTTTGAAAAAAATTTTTTAGGGAATTTTTTCCCGGGTAAATTAAAAATCATTTTGGTTTAAAAGAACTTAATGAAATTAGGGTGAAAGTTTTTAAAAAAAGTTTTTTTCAGGGGTTTTTCATTTTTGGTTTTTTCTGAGAAATTCCCAAAGGCTTTAAAACATTTTATTTCATTACCCTTTTCTTATAAAAATTTAAAAAATTTGAAAAATTTTGGTCAAGCCACAATAAAAAATGTACTTTTGAAAATTTTTTCAATGGAAAGGGAAAATTTTTAAAATTTTTTTTAAAACGTTTTTATTGAATTTCAATTTTTCCCTTTAAAACTCCTTTTTTCCCAAAAATATTTTCCTAAACTTTTTGAATAAAAATTTTTTTTAATTTTTAAAAAAATCTAAGTTTAAATTTGAAACCCGCCGAGAAATTCAGGGAAAAATTATAAATTTTTTCCCATAGGGTATGATTTGGGTGGCTTTACCCATCATCGAAAAAATTATTTTCATAGAAACTTTTCTTGATAAAAAATTATTGATGTTCATTTTTGGCCTAGGACGATTAAAATGGAAAAAGTAAGGAGAAAAGTCATGTGAAAAGTGATACATGACGATTTTATAGCTGGTTTTTCGATAAATTTCCAAAGTGCTGTACTCATCATCTAAAAAAAAATATTTTCATTGAAACTTTTCTTGATAAAAAATTATAGGTGATTATTTTCGGTCTAGGACGATCCTAATTGAATAATGTACAGTGAAAAATCATGTGAAAAAAGGAGACATGACAATTTAATAACTGGTTTTTGATGATGAATTTCCCAAAGTGCTTTACTCCTCATCTGAAAAAAATATTTTTCATTGAAACTTTTCTTGATAAAAAATTATAGGTAATTATTTTTGGTCAAGGACGATCTAATTGAATACTGTATTTGTAAGAAAAAATCATGTGAAAAGTGATACACATGATGATTTTATAGCTGGTTTTCACACGGATTATAAGCTGGACCCTATTCACAACAATCACCACTTACTTGGTCCGGCATTTGAATCAAAAGATCTTGCATCATTTACGAAACATCACAATTTCATGTAACCATGCTTTTAAAATTCGATGGACAATCTTTTTGAAAGAAAAATTTATCTATTATTTGATATAATTCTTTTTACAATTCATTGTGTTATACAAATGTCTATCAAGTCTCATATGTAAGTTATTCAGCCTCTTTTTTAATATGTAATAGAATAGAATTATGTAGTCTATGCATAGATATTAACTGTTGTGATCAGTTCGAGCTTGATAAGAAGAGGATTTGGCATCTTCAATATTATTACTATTACCGTCTTTAATAATAATTATTTTTTTTATACAAGAAACACACGTTGCATCAAACATTTGATCAAACTAATATCAGCTCCACAAACTCCATAAAAGGTACTATGTATGTAGGCCTATTGCAATGATACTAGTGAATATTAGATCAACATTTATTAATTATGAAAGTTTTTACTTATCTTTTACGTTGTACCAATTCATTTTTGTTTTTCTTGCAGAATCATTCAACAGCAGCTACCACCACCACCACAGTATCTCGGAAATGGACAAGCAAGATTTGCCTTATCCTTGCCTCTGAGTGGGAAAGATATGTAATTTTCATATTTTGTTTGATGAATAAATGTTATTGTTAGTAATTTTACTTTCGTACTGAGAAGGATCAAATGAACTATAATTTTTATCCAAGTTTTCAAGTCAAATAGCATCTTTCATTATTGTTGCCAAGTATTTATTTAATTGTGATTTATTGAATTGTTTATTAAAAGTGAATATGAATAAGAATAAGAATGCTTTTTATTCCCTTCAATGCTTACATGCAATGCTATAGGAAATGTCAGTCAACAATATAATACGAACCTTCATGTTTTAAATTATACTGTAAATGTACGTGTACATGGTACAATACAGACTAAGTAATTCAATAAAGTTCAAGCTTAATCTTGTTTATTGTTTTGGATGTGACATAGAAAAAGAAGTATATTTACAAGTCATTGATTATTTCACTCTTCAAATTAAAATATATTGCACATAGTTGGAAGAAATATGTCCTTAAGTTCAATTCTTACCTTGTATTTTCAATAGTTTTATGACGGAAATTGTATTCAGAGTTAGATTTTTTTATTGTGCCCCAAAATCTGAAGGCGGCGGAGAATATAGAGCTGACTTTACCAGAACTTTGAATTATCATTTCAAACCCTTAAAGACCCCTCCTCAATAGTTGTCACATATTCAATAATTGGAATACCAAAAATTGTTTGCTTCCATTCATTTGTTTGGTGTCAAATCAGGTGTGTCCCCCAAGGATCTACTCTGGGGGCCACTACTTTTTATTATTTGTATTAATGTTTCCCCCCTGCTGCTAAGCAATGATTTTGTGAAGCCATTCATGATTGCTGATGATCTGGCTGTGCAGGTGAAATCCTAGCAAAATGTTCAATGATTTTCTTGGAGTTGTGAATGTAACATAATACTGATGACTGGACAGCTGCAAACTCTCTTTGTCTCCAACAAAGATAAAACTCACATGTTGAACTTTGGTTTTAATTCAGCTGTTAATCATACTAAATTCTTAGGTGTAGTAGTACAGAAAGTAACCTTAAGTGTAAGGTGAACCACATCAATTAGTTGCTTGGGTAAGCTGTCTAAAAGTATATTTTTGCTAAAGCGTCTAAAATTCATTGTAAAATCTTTTGTTCTATGGTATATTTTTTACATGTGCACAGTCATCTATCATATGGTATTCTTTGGGTGGATATCATGTTAAAAAAGTTTTCATTTTGCAGAAGCGAGCAGTTAGGGTAATTGCTGGCGTATCTAATCAAACCCATTGTAAACCTCTTTTTAAAAAGTATAACATTTTGACAGTTTATGCTATATATGCACTTGAATGTTTATTGTACGTAAAGAAAAATTTAGCCTATTTCCCTGTGAATAGTTCTGTTCATTCCCATCATACTAGAAATGCTTCCTCACTTAGATTAAATCATTGTAATTATTCATATACATTGAATAGTTTTTATGAGCTTGGTACTAGGCTGTATAATAATTTGCCAAATAGTCTAAAGATTGACAATCTTGAATGTTTCAAGAAAAATATTAAAATTTATCTTATTGATAAATGTCCTTACAACAGGAATGCATTATTGTTGGATAATTAATGTAACCTGCGTCTTATTTATGGATAATTATTGCTTGTATTGCTTTTATTTATTCTATCTTGACTTTGTTATGCATTGTAACAATGTTTTGACAATAAATGAAATTTGAATTTAACATTTTTAGATTTTACAATCACAAAAATCCATCATCAAAATAGTTTTTTCAGCTACTTTCACGTAATATTTGAATACCAGTTTTTCTGAACCATCATCCTACTGTTACATGTAACTACATT
The DNA here is from genome assembly GCA_017141385.1 of Sogatella furcifera. NCBI lineage: Eukaryota > Metazoa > Arthropoda > Insecta > Hemiptera > Delphacidae > Sogatella > Sogatella furcifera. The sequence goes on from CM029549.1 coordinate 23,785,755, forward strand.
GTAAAGAAAGTTTACTATGTGAAATTGAAGCTCATATCAAAACATTATCAAATACGAACATCAAATCAGGAAAATTTAAATTTTGAAAATCTACCAGAGATATAATCTAATTTTCTCTCTCTCTCTCTCTCTCTTTAAGGCCGAGTGTTAATGGAAAGGATAACCTTATTATCCTTTCCCAAGAATGGACATATATATGTCTAAACTTCGCTTTCACTTAGATAACTTACACTCCTTATTCATTTTGCAGAACCTCCAATTTAAAATCTGTATAAATTTTGATTCATTACATCACCATTTTCGTATTTTTACTAGAATTTCTATTTTTGAAATTGTAGGATAATTTTTGTTTTACTCATTTATATTACAATGTATAATCTAAGCCAAATTTTGTTATCTAATTGAATAAAGTAATCTAATATAATCTAATCTCTCGTAGAGGTGATCTGGAGCTCTAAATTCGCCCTGAAAGGGTATTCAATCAATCAATTATTTTCTAATATTACTCTAATTTTTAATTATTTTTCAACTTTTGTGGCAGTGTCTCATACTCTTGAGGATATCATGAAGTATCATGTCTGTGTTGTGTCCGCCAGAACATATTTTGATAGCTAAAAAACACTTGTGACTCTTAACTTTTATTACGATTATTATATCTAATTGAGATTCAAACCGTTTTAAATTGTGTTGTTAAAAGTCCTTTGCACGTAATTAGGCTATGTAGGCTTCTTCCATTCCTATCAAGATATAGGTGGGTAGTATCAAGATAGAGGTGAGTAGTTTGAAAACCAATACCATAGTCTAACTATACACAGTATACAGCTTAGTATATCTACGCCAATACTAAGGTGGAACAGATGAGAAAATAATTTAGAAAGAGAGAAATTGATCAAGAAGAAAGAAGATGATGAGTAGAGCATTATAAAACCAGTGATTCATTTACTCCTAGGCTATGATGTTCAAGAAACATTTAATAAGAGAGAGTCTTGTATCAATTAGATTCTTCCTGAATCATTTTTATGTAAGACAGCTCAATATCAGCGTTTTCTTATGTGGAAAAATGTACAAGAGATACTTGAGAGAAAAAGGTGATGACAGTCATTATCATCAGTTTCAATATTATTCAACGAGTGCTTCCTCAATATAGTATAAGCCCAAGTATAAGCATTTTATTCTTCTAAATAAGCATTCTCATGAAAAAATTGTGCAATCAAACTATAATAGTTACATAGGAACATGGAAAATATCACCAACAAAATAAAATTTATGAATTGGAGAATCATTCTAAAAAAGTTTAATAAGTTTGAAGACACTGAATTAATTTAATCAAGTTAATGTGTTTCAACAAAAATGAAAAGCATTGTGACCATCAACACCCAATCAATGTTTATAGTGTACTATGTGAATGGATTTTTGCTTGCTAACTGAAGTTCAAAAGGAAAATTGTTATAACTTTGTTAGTCTACAGGGAAATCATTCAAATTGAAGTCTATACTATAGTGAATAGTGACTGACGCTAATTACTTGGGCGGTTGGCGAATGACAGTTATTAATTCTCAGCTCTCTCAGGACAGTTGGCGAGCTGTCTGCGAGAATACAAAAAACGTACCTAAGTAACCACAGCTATACTAATTCGTTATCGAAGACAGATTCAGACTGTCCTGACTGAGCTAAGCATAATAAAATTAATTTTTCAACTGCCTAACTAATAGGCATCAGCTAGGCCTATATGATTTTTTTAATTCGTTGGTATTGTTATCAATATACGTCTGAAAAACCGTCACGCACCCAAATTTTTATTTAAACCTTCCACTTCGACTGGCTTTGGCGCGCCGCTTTGCCATTGGCCAATCATTGCGCCAAGGCATATGATTCGCAGGAAACGGCGGGCTTTTGAATTTGAAGCCGGCCTTATATCAGATAGACTGAACACATCTCTTTATATAGTGAATGCAATCATTAGATAATTACAATATCATCATTTTTTAAATTTACGTAAAAATTTGTTTGTCCAAAAATCAATAGTGATAATTTTTGGATCAAGTTAATTTATGTTACTAGTTGAATTATATGACAATATGTTATCAACAACTGATTCACAACAATGAATGTTGTAAAAGTCTGACACTTGCTCTCTTTGTGTTCCTCTCTTTTCTTTATTGCAATGTTTGCTAGCATGCATTTCTAATAATTCGAATGTTTACAATATTTTATAGTTAGCTAGGTTCAATCAATTGGGATATTTCCCTTTGAACTTCAACATAAGTAACTATTCTACACATTATAAAAAAACCACTAGATAGGTTAAAATTCGTTAACTAATGCAATAAGATTTGGTAATAATTTTGGATACAGTACAATAATATTGGGTATTAAAAATAAAAATATAGGCTTCCTGAATCAGGAATTCACTGCAAGTGCCTATTGATTCCACTGAAAATATTGCAATGTAAATATGTACTAAAAAACTAATTTTAAAAATAACTGTGATATTTGTTTTAAGTTGTTTGTACATTTTCACTGGTGAAAAATCTTTGGTACTGTTTGACCAATAAACGTTTATAACTATTTTCCATTTCATTTTCCTTGAATCATTTTTTATATTAATATTAGATAGTTTTTAGCACTGGAAACTCTTCTATATGATTTGCATTTGATTGATAGTCTTAATTCAGGCTACGTATTATTCAATTTAATCATTGCCACTAAACAGAAATCAAACATAAAATTCAGATTTCAATATTATCATAACAAAAATTACTACCATATATATTCAGTTATTGACACAAAACATGTATGTACAAGGAATTTGTAGCAGGTTGCAAAATTAACTGTCGCTCAAATAAATTAATTTTCATCCACTTCCACACGAGCTAGAGCATAGCCACCTTTAAAAAAGACTATGGTCTTGAAACTGACAACCATGTAGAGTAGGAGTCGGTCCATTTTAAAGAATTGAAATCATTTCTCAATCAACTGTTTTATCGGAGAGTGCGTTCTCACATTTGATTTGCTACAAATCATAGCTACATTGTTAAGTCACGAGCACTGTGGACTACTCTTGGATGGGTAACCGGTATTTGGCCAAGTACACATTGGCGAGGTGGAACTACCCATAAGTGTCTCCCCACCATTAAAAGCAATGAGAATATTTTTATTATCTTTTGACGTAATTGTCTATTTTCAATCTTATCTGCTAATCTCTATCACAAACCATTACAGAAAACACGTAGGCTACAAGGAATTCTAAACCAATAAGGTTTTATGAAAATATTTATAATTCAATAACTTACATAAAGAGATTCAAAGTTAACCAGAAATTTATTTACTTCTTTTTAGTCGGATTTAAAAACGTTGGTTCATGAAAGTTTTTCAAATATATTTATCATAGAATAAACAAACAATTTTCAAGTAAGTATTTGGTGATGTAATAAGAAATTGATAACTCAAAAAAATTCTTTATGAATTCATTCTTGGTTAGATTTGAATTGTGAACGATAAATGTGTGATGAAATGACAATAAGCAACAAATTATTGATTAAAATTAAAATTCAACAATAGGAGAATATAATGTAGCTATTATTTAAATGAATAAATTAATTTCAAATATAATAAATTGAAACTCATAATAGTTTCAAAAACAAAATGAATAAAAGTATCCTTCATGGAGTTGAAAGTATTTTATAGATGCACAGAAATTTTTCGGCTCTCAGAACATTTTAAATGAGTCACATTGATTATATTTATTGCATTGGAGCATCCATAACTTAGTCATATATGAAAAATTGTTGAGAGTTGAGTCATCATAAGCCTAATTTTTAAATAAAACTGAGATAGATGTAGGTTATGTGAAATTATTCATGAAGAAATAAATTTCCTTTCCAAAAATAAATAAATTTGAAATTCTCTAAGGGACATAGGCCTACGGAATAATAGCCTAATTAAAATTTACAAACCAAAAGTTATCTTTTCATAAAGTTCATCACTCCAGACAGCCCGCCAACTGTCCTGAGAGAGCTGAGAATTAATAACAGTTATTCTCTAACCGCCTAACTGACGTCAGCTATTCATGATTAATTATTTTTCGCCACACTGGTATGAAATGGACTGTTTTACATGCTTTATACGGAGGCCGAAAACGCTCGTTTTCAGGCGAGGTCGCCAGCAACTCGCCGGGAAAATGCGTTTTTCGGCCCTAGGGCGGTAAAATAACCTTGAATGTCAGCTGACTGAAGGTCGTTGTCGATTTAAGGGTTAGTCGATCAATAGGTAGCATTCCGGTTCGATTGCATCAAATGTCAGCTGTTTTGGGAGTCAATGTCGACTTATTGGTATTTCGATGTAAAGGTAGTCTCTCATCTGTTATTTTGATTGTTAAGATCCCTTGTCAAGAGAACTGAACGTTGAAAGTTTTCAAATTAATCAGTAGTTGAATAATAAAGGAAAACTGCTTCAATAACAGTTATAATACTTCAACTTTGATAAGATTAAAAATGTTTGTATTGATTAACTGTTGAATAATGATGAACGTGAAATCCATGTTTGAACAATATTATTGTTGTCAGACTCTGTGTTACTTTGTCTAGCAGGTAAGCCAGCGCCATCTAGCGGCTGATAATGCAACTAGACAATGCTTCTCTGTTAGCCAATATCTGTCGAAAATCAACAACTTTGAATTGATATTTTACAATTTAGGATGATCGTACAAAAATTATCTTGGGCTTAAACGTTTCTGAACTAAGAAAATCGAATACACTGATAGTTATAAAGTAATATTCAGTCACTAAATCAATAAACTTTTGACGCAAAGTTCCAATAGCAAGCAGATGGCACCTACTCCAAATTCAGCATAGGGGAAGATAGCATAATAAGGCTACTGGTCTAGCTGTTCTTGGAACTGATTAACTGATAATTTATTATGTTTTGTTTTCATTGATGTTGTGTGCCGAAAAATAAAGTTCGATACCACGGGTCGAAAATGTAATATTCCGTCTCTCAATCTTTTCTAGTCCTCGGCCTACGGCCTCGGACTTGAAAACCGATTTTGAGCCGGTAAACGCACATTTTCGGCCCTAGGTACGAAATATACTATTGTGACTCAATAATATTAACAAGAATACTTTGGGAAAATCACTGAAATACTGAATTGTATCATTGTAGAAGTCTGTATAATTTAAATTGATGGTACAGTATCATTTCAGTACTTGATACAGTATCAAACGAGTATATGATACTGTATCCTTCTTGTTCGTGCCCCGATCTTGTTTTGGAGTTTGTGAACTTGGAGTTTTTGAAACTGTGTGGCGGTTTGGTTTTGGAGCTAATGATCCTTGGAGTTTGTGGCGTACACCCACGACCACGACCAACAGCCGCATCCGATGACGACCGAT
>CM029549.1:23791644-23843526 GCA_017141385.1 Sogatella furcifera
TATCGACAGTCTGAGGCATGTGTAGCACATGCCTCGGACTGTTGATACGTGGTAGATAGTAACTAGTAGTAGTACTCTTTTTTTGTGTCAACAGACTGTACAGCGAGGCATTCGTAGCACATGCCTTGGATTGTCGATACGCGGCTTTACAGTTGCTAAGATAAAATCCTTCAAGAAAGTGATCTAGCCTATTCAATTCATTTGGGTCAATTTGTTGATTTGTTTTCCATATTTTGGAGTATGAATATTTCTCAATCTTATTGGCAGAACTTATATTGAAATTCAAGCTCAACGTTTCAATGCCATTAAATTGCAATTTAATGCAATGACTTGTTTGATTTCTCTCAATTCAACTAACTTCATTCAAGCTCCTTAATATACTAAATATTACCATATTTGTGAATTACAACAATTTTAGAAAAAAAAATTAAAACTATCACTAATATCCAAGAAATGTGGACTATATTTTGATAAAAATTATGTAAGAAATTCCAATGTATATGTTTGTATAATTTTAACAATATTATGCTGAAATATGAAATAATATGTTATATCACAATGCAAATAAGAAATTTCTTGCAACAATTGAATAAGTCATTGAAATGTAATGCTATTTCCATTTTTTTTTGTTCCATTCATAAATTAGCATTCAAGATCAGCAATCAATGAATTTCCAAGTTTATTCAACTTGTCAACTTTGTAATTATTTATTTTGGACATCAAGGATGTGCTTGAAACTGTGTATATTGTGCAGAAAATCCCAAAAAAGTAGGTAATTATTTTCTATTTTGAATTACAAGGATGCGTTTAAGATGGCGTATAAGGTAATTGAAGTTATAAAAAATCCAATGATGTATTGGCTTTCCAATGATGTATGGGAAAAGTTTATGAAATATTTTTTCACAATAAATTGAAAAAAAAGAGAAAAAGTTAATTTATTAACAGCCGTAGTACTTTTTTTGGATGTCAGGGATTTGTTCAAAACTGCGTTTTTCCAACTAAATATTCCAAAATTTTCCGGGGGAGGACCCCCGGACCCCCCTCCTCCTGGGGGGTATTCCATACCCCCCAGACCCCCGGTGTGCCCCCCCCAAGCAATATCTTCTAACTCCGCCCATGGTTCCACTGTATTATAATTTAATATTATAAATTCAATATTATTTTCTAATTATTTTTTGTGTATTTTCAGATAATTTTAAACTTTATGAGTGGTATATTGTTGGATTAATGAACATTAATGGCTATGTATGGCTTTTGAACACATATTTTGAGTACCTGTATGAGGTGAGGTATGTTCTCAATATCATCCTATCAAATATCAATTATGTAACTTAGTTTGTGGTCTCTATTGGTTCATAAACAATTTTATGCTTGTTTCTAGTCCAGTATACAGAGCATTTAGTGAGACTATAGAGACTGTGTAATCAGTAGGCTATAATGATTATACAGTCTCTAAAGTAAACCTATGTAATTTCCAGTGGAAAGAGACCTTGAAGGATAATAAAATAATAACGTCCCTAACTTGAGAAAAAGTGAATGAATGTTATTTAACTCTCTAGCTTATTGTTCTCAGCATTGAAAGGCGGGTTTATTTCATTTATCTCAATTATGTTGAAATTGGTTCAAACTGAGGAATTTCATTACTTTGAACTACATGACCTTATAATCTGTCTTCATAGTCACTTACTATAGGAAGTGTATATATTATAGAGTACTACATCTTTGCACTGCAATAGTCTAACAGGGTCTAAGACATGAGATAACCCTCATAACGTAATTAAGTTATATTGCGTTATATGCTCTTCACAATTTAATTCTTAACTTGTAATTGTTGTCTATAGGCTATGGTTTCACTAGAGTTGAACGCATGAAAATAGTCCAGTGAGACTTGATGCAGCATTTAAAATACAGCTGATTGTTCATAATACCCCCGATGAAATGGCAATGTCTTTATTTACGGCGGGTGAGGGGGGACTCTGCTGGACTATTTTCAACTTTGACATTTGACTACTAGTAGTTCTGTGAACAGTAGACCTCACGAAGTCACCCATGAATGGGGCATTATTCATGAATACTACTAGGGCCGGTTTCTCCAAAAAAGTTAATCTGAATTTTGGATTAAACCATCAGCTGGCTCAATTGAAACACAACTTAATAAAAGTGACCATACACTGACAACTGAGGGCCGGTTTCTCCAAAAAAGTTAATCTGAATTTTGGATTAAACCATCAGCTGGCTCAATTGAAACACAAGTTAATAAAAGTGACCATACACTGACAGCTGATAGTTTAAACTGAATTTTCAGTTAAACGTATTTGGAGAAAACGGCCCTAATAGTTTAAACTGAAATTTCAGTTGAACGTATTTGGAGAAACCAGCCCTTATAGTTATGTTGAGTTCCATTAATTGCATGCGTCATTGCATGCAACTAATAATAAACTCGTCAGCTGGTTCAGCATGAATAATTCTATAGTTTGAATGTTCAGAAGTATAAATTTACATAGTAATATTTTAGTATGGAGATAATTCCTTTTCCTTTCATATTATCCTTAAAATACAATATTTCAAGAAACCTTACATATACATCGACGCGCAATTTCAAGAGGAACATTCCTGTCAAATTTTATCTGAATCTATTGCCGCGTTTTGTCGTGAATGCGGAACAAACATAAAGAGAAATGCAAAATCGTCGTCTTGAATCTAGACCTCACTTACGTTCGGTCAATTATACAACTTTGATGTATATTGCCTTATCAAGAGAATCTTTTTACAATTGAAAACATGAATCTTGATGAATTATGAGTTTCCGGAAGCCTATTGAATGTAAAAGTATTAGGTACTATCCGCCAGGTTTGCTTTGCTTACATTATCCGTCTATTGCAAAATTTTGCTATTTTTTGGATTTAACTCTAAATAAAGTTTTATTGCCAAAAAACAAGAAAATATATATTTAAGTTCATGCTTTGATTGGATTTTTTCCAGATTATGGGGCAAATTCTTACTATGCTTTTGAAATTTGTTGTTTGATCTCCTTCAAGTAAGCTATCAGGTGAATTATCTTTTCAAGAACAGCCTATCAAACCTTAATATTGTATTTTTGGTCGTTGTAAATACATTAAAATCCTTCCATTCATTTTTTTAAAATCCTTTCAGTACCGGACCAGTAGGGACATAAAATTGTACATATAAATATTTTAATAATTTACTTGATTTATATTTTAAGACCAATGATTTATCGTTTATTTGAACTGATTTGTTTCTTATTTGATGGTATATCTTAATATCTATACATAATTATTTGGCGCAGAAAAGAACAGTTAATGTTTGGAAACTTGGAAAAAATGTTGGCCCAACTTCACTAGTGACTAGTAAAACGACGTGTGCTCGTCTCGTCTAAGACCCCCTTTGAAGGAATTGATCATTGAATAAATTATAATAGTATATACTAGTAGAATAAATTATTTTGTCTAACATGATTTAGACGTTCTTGATTTTTTGTTAAAATTACATTGAAAACGCAAAGGAAAGCTTGAATTACCGATTTCTGGCACTACTTATTCGTCAGGAATAGTGTTATTTCTGTTACTGAACCTTGAAAATTGTAAATGATATTCCTCCTCTGGGAGATTGGCTTGTTGTTGGTAAAGATAGTTAGTCGTTTCCCATCTATGGAGGAATAATTGTCGCATTACACGTAAAGAGAAGAATGTTGTTCAGAGGCGTTCTGCGCCGTCACTTGGTTACGGAAGCTAGCTTATGGTTGAGAGGATCAACGTGCTAACCATACGCTATCTTTATCCTGGTTGATTATTCAGCTCTGCTGTATAGTGGAGTGAGTATGATACTGGCAAGCAGGGCCCTATTTCACAATGTAACAAGTCTTGTCACTAACCATGATTTATAACAAATTTACTAATCAAGCTGATTACAGGCGTTTCACGAACGCACAATTGTAGAGCTGTGATAACAAGTAAATTTTAACAATTTTACAAGCGTTCCGCCGGCTATGAACAAGTGTTTCATGAACGTTGGCATGTTAATGAACAAGTCTTGTCAAAATAAACTTGTAATTAACCATGAAATTTCTACCTATGAATAGACCTAAGTAAGTAAGTTGCAAGTGTTAATAAAGATGCTTTTCAAGGCTCCAATATTATTTTCAATGATTAGAACTATTTTATATTGTTTCTTTGCACATTTTATCATGCCCAATATGAGTCGAAAAATTTAATTGAATGAATTAGAAAAATCATCAGTAAAAGTAGAATATAGGCTATGTTTATAACATGTCAGATGAGGGGAGACTACTCCACGCTCACTGTAATATTTTTTTAAATTTAAGTAATAGACCTAAATGGATTGATGATGTCTTATTAATTTATTATTATTTGAATTCCAAATTTCAACGATTTGGATTTCTAATGATTGAATTATTTTCAAAATTTATTTTTTCCACAAATAATTCAAATTTTAACCAAAACGATATCAGTGCAAACTATAGAAAGTATAGAAAACCGAAATAGATGGCACTGATGGGTGGGAACACTTGTTAAATTGTAGAATTGTAGACTTGTAGCTCATTTTCTTTGTGAAACGCCTGTAGTTAACAACTTGTTATCACAAGTACTTGTCAGTAACCATGGTTAATAACAAGACTTCTTGCTTTGTGAAATTGGGCCCAGCTGGTAGTCCTAAGCCCTTCATGGGCTGTTGAGCCATTGACATGCATATTGAATAAATGATAATAATGTATGCAAATAAATTATTGTGTGCAACAGGATTCAGACGTTCTTGAATTATTTATAAAAATACATTGAAAACGCAAATGGAAGCTTGAATTAACGATTTCTGGCACAACTTATTTGTTAGGGGTAGGAATAGAGTTTTTTCTGTCACTGAACCTTGGAAATTGTAAATGATATTGTTCTTTAATAATGTTGTTATTGTGAATTAAGACTATTGCATAAAAAGTGTGTTATTTTTTTTTTGTTTCCTTTCACAGGCACCCCGAAATATTCCAGAGTTACAGGACAGTCGAAAAGATTGTACATCAACAGCCATCGTGTGTACTGTTAGTTTCCATTCTTCATCTAATAAACATTGTAATAGAATCCAATAACGTAATGATACCAATATTATAAAATAATTCATTATATTATCTGTTCTTGTCAATATCACATTAACTGAGAGCCAATCGTTGATTAAAAAGTTTTCTTATTGAATATCTGTAATTGAATTTTTCAAATTTTGTGCCCTAAATAACCCACTATTCATAAAATTCATCATGGATACAAGGTGGGGATCATGATTAAGATATGAGTGAGAAATAATTAATTAAAATTGGTAGTGTGAGAAATTTGAATCATTCTATTCTATGTAGTTGTGTTTTGAGCATTACGCTCTTTGAAAAAAGAAGCATTCACCATGCCGTATTGTAAAATAGCGCCAATTTCGATGAACAGTCACACTGCTGATGTTGAGAATAATCATCCACAAACCAATCATGTTGGGTGATTAACAATTCAAGAAATGGAATGGCTGATGCTGCTTCTACAGTACCTTTTCTTTATGAAGCCCTAGTTCACTATACGATCTGTGGTGTAAAGTCACTTTTCTCAAAATCCAGGCTGAAAACTAATCGTGATCCCTTCTGTTTACTATAATATCTGTGAAATTCGAGTTGCCTACATTGTTGAAAATAGATTTCATTTTTGATGAGCTAAAAAAATCTAATTAAGATAAAAGGTTTACAAGACATTAATTGTAGGTAAAAGTATTTTTCACAAGTGATATTCTAAATCGCTATCTATGCTATATGTGATAAGTAAAGAATACTTGAATTGTATTTAGGCTACTTAGTGATGTGGGCCTGGTAAATACCCAGTGATGGGTATAGTGATGTAAAATTCCCGGGAATTTAAGATCGGGGAAATATTCCCAGGGAATTTAAGGGAAATGTTCCCAAAAATCATAAATTCCCGGGAATTTTTATAACTGTAAGTCAGGTAAACTATAAACATAAGTAAAAAATTTTTAGGTGTCCTTTGACTGTCGCATGAGATCTGAGAAGTAAGTTCTATTTTGAGAAGTATTCTATTTCTTTGCACAAAAATAATCAACCCCCTAGACAAAGGATAGAATAGAAATCCAAAAATTAGAAATTATTATATGCAACAAAATAAACTAAAACTTTGGAAATAAAAATCAATTATCATTGATTTCTCAGAATTTTTATTGTGAGGATATTGTTCAGAAATCACTTCATGGAAAGCCTACATCCAGCAGGATAACTGAAAAATATGCTTTAAGCCACGTTTACACAGGAATGTTTATTTATTTATTCAATAATGGAGACAACGGGGGTCACCCCAAAACTGTCTCCTTTACAAAATCAAATTATACAATGCAATCTAATTTAAAGTAATGATATATAATGATTAATAATAAGAGCAGGGGTGCCCAGAGGGGGGTTCAGCAGCGCAAATGCGCTTCTGCGATTTTTGGGGGATTCTATTTTTTAGCTCATTTTCTATAAGTTGGGGGGGATTTTTCATAATTAGCCCTAGAATGTTTTTTGTGTTAAATTCAAGCACTTTTAAAAGATTTTATTTCTCATATTCAATTCTAACATTGTTAGGGAATTGTATTTTCAGCTCTTATTTTTTAAATTGGGGGTGATTCTTCATGGCTATCCCCAAAATTATTTTTCTATTCATTCAATATTCTTCTAAAATTTAGCTAGTCTATTTTCGGATGAGTTCCATTTTCAGTTAAGGCCTCTATCTTATAAGTTTCGGGGAGCTTTTTTTTCAATTAAGCTCAAAATGTTTTTCATATTAAAAATTCAACACTCGTGAATTTTTTCCTATAATATACTATTCGATCATCTGTTTATACTTTTCAAGTCTTGGTTTTTTTTTAAATCAGCCCTCAATGGCCTCAATGGCTTTTTGTGTTATATTCATTCACTATGAACACTCATAAAAATTCACCCCGAAATAAAATTATTTCAAAAAATTGAATAATTCTGTTTTCACCGTATATTTTATGAGTTTGGGATTTTTTACAATAAGCATGAGAATGTTTTTGTTTTATATTCATACCGGTGAAAAAACCTTATAATTATATTTCAATAATTGGTAACTTATTCAGACATTGATTTTCCATACTAAGGAAAATGCTTAGAATTTAATTCTTCATCTGGTAAAGTGTTCAAAAAGTGATATTTCGAGAAAAATAATTTCACTTGAAATTTTTTCCAAGTTCATTCTATAAAAGTCTTTCCTTATTTTTATCATGAATATTGTTGAAATAACTCATAAAATCATGCAATTTTCAAAATTTGTTAATAGAACTAATTATGTAATGTAATATTAATTGATATTTATTCATATTTGTAATTATATAATGGTTAATGTACTTTCAACCTATTATTTCAATTCTCCAGACTATTTTATAAATAAATTATATCATAATATATACTACTGTTGTTTATTTTCCTTTTTCTGTTATTGTTTCCTTTTCCTTTAGCTTCCTTTTCAGGAGAATGACAACCCTTTTCCTGGTTGATGATAAATTTTTGACTCTTAAACATTTGTAACATTATAAAATTTTGCATTCAAATGATTTCTGTCAATTTTAATTTTTCAATCAAATCATTACTGCCTTCCCAAATTAAATTTAGCAATAATAACAATACTAACCAGGGCCGCCCACGGGGGGGATTATTATTATATTATTGAAATTTTGGGGGGAATCGGTAAATTAATTCAATTACAGTAGAATGGAGTTATTATTTTTGATGTTTCACTTAAATGTAAACGTGTTCTACATTTGAATAATGTATATTTGAATAATCCAACTAATATCAATAGAATAACTGTATAATAGAATAATATATGACAGTTGTAGGCCTATAGAACCATTAAGTTATTCTTATTATGGATTAAAAATGTCTAACGATTTTTTCTGTTTACAAATAAACGGCTGCCAAGCTAAACGGAGCCATGCTTCAGCAATATTTGCCAGATCATTTCTCAGAATGCACGCAAAACTTTCAATAGAATTCAGACCTAAACAAAATCGACTTTAATCGGTTCCTGTAATGTGTAATTATTCCTTCTCTGTATATAGAATATAGTTGACGACTTGACGTGAAAATAGTTGGTTCTTCAATTCTACACAATGCTCATATTCAGTCGTTGTTCCAGTGTGGAATTGAGCAGTTGTGTTCGGTGTACGTGATACTAAATGGTTTTGAAGATTTTAGTACTGTAGTGTTATTAGTAATTTTCGCAGTTTCTAGTGTTTTATATTTTTTCTTTCAACTTTAATGTAGACGTATTAAATTTTAATGTCTTAAGTGTTTGAAAAATCTTTCAAATACAAATGTGCAGAGCTTTTTGTTAAATACGGTACATAGGGATGACAAGTGTCTAGAGCACTCTAAGAGAAAACTCTTGTAAGCTATAAGGTGAAAAACAATCTTCCGGTGAAATATAAAATAATCGTAGTGAAAGAAGGACGGTTCATCAAAACCTTATGAGGAAAGAACAAGCCGAAGAACGACAGAAGCTTCAACCGAAAACTTCGTTGGGCAAGGAAAGGTAAAATGAAAACATTATTCCTCGAGTATCAAGCGGTAGACTGATTTCTGCTTTGCATGAATTGACTATAGAATACAGTGCCTGCTGCCTGGGCACAAGATCCCAGGGGACGCACGGCTGAAAGAAAATAGTGAAAAATCTGGAAATGGGAATAAATAAAAAGGCCTTCAAATTGACAAGTTTTCCAACTTATTTAAAATCAGGATATTTGAGCTTTCTGATTTGAAATTGAATGCTATATTGAATAGTTAGCACATTACATGGCGGGGTCCAGAGACCCTAAGAGCCTAGCCTACCTAATCATACGTTCATGGGCGGAGATTCTTAAAACAGTTTTTTGTCTGTTAGTTATAATATCATTACAATTATTAATGTGATAATAATAATTATTATTAACCTATAATAATCTGAATAATTAATTCTCAAATGAAAACCCCTCCATTTTCTTGAAATGGAAAAACTTTAACTTACTCCAAGTTTAAATGATTTCAATTTATATCACAAGATTTTGTCTTATGATATTCATAATTTATATTACAGTATTAACATGGTTGATATATTATATTATTTTCTTCACTAACAAATATATATATATTATCATAATTTCATCGTGATGATGTAATAATTCTATTGATTATCGATTCATATGAATTTCATAATCCGGTATCCATTTATTCGTTTAATTAAGCGTTTGTTAGAGAAATACTGATTCATAATAATTATATTCAGTACTGGATTCAAGGGCAGGCCAACTAGGCGCGCGCTTAGGGGCCCGCACCACAAAAATATTGAGAAATTTTTTAAATATTTTATTTCTTAGAACTTCAATAAATGGCCAAACTGTGTAATATAATCTGTATCTGTTGAATGTAATATATCTGTTCAATAATATTTCAAGTTGAACCTATTTCAACTTAAATACAACCTGTAAATACAAAATTTATAAAACAAAACTAACTGTAGTTAGAAGACAGCTCATTTATATATGTTCAAGATTCATAAATAAATTGCCTTTTGATCTAGAAGCAAGAATTAATTACAAAATACTACATAATTGGATTATACAAAACTATTTCTTTTCAATTGAAAGCATTATCTAATTTTTAAAACGTGGATTATTATAATATATTTTTTCTATTATTGTATAAAACAATCATACAGGAAACAACCAATGTAACAAATTTTATTCAAGCATAACTAACTGATTGCAACTCTCACCAGCGGGCAAGGTTTAATTCCTTTTGCTGGTGATGCCAAATTACACATGAAAGGTATATAATTATTTTTTGGTATTATTTTATACATTTTGATTATGAAATTATGTATTTTTTTTATTTGTTTTGAATATGTATTTATTGTATGGCAAATAAATGATTTGATTTTGATTTTTTTTTTTTTTTTTATTTAAAACCCTCTTGAATAAAATTACTGTCCTTGACAATAGGATTGCGATTAGCTGTTCACCTACCTGGTTAAAGAATTGGATTCAAATGAATTTTATTTGCTCAAAATGCGGATTTAAGCTTACAATTATTTAAAATCTTATATTATACAGCATACTTGATAATTGAGAAATTGATACACTATTAATAACAGTAACAAATAATGAAACTAATAATAAGGCTTGAAACTCTTGAAAATATAGTTTTAGACTACCTTTTCTGTAAAAAATTTTCCCTAGCGGGAGAAATACTTCTTCAGTCCACCATCATTAGTAGCTATTTTTATCAATCTATGACCGTGGCAATAAGTATGAAATTGTAGATATTGCTAAGCTGTTCTGAATCTGATAGGACTGATAGTGAATGAAAATTATTGTAATAAGTAATTATGCTTTGGCAGTTCGCTCTACATAACTACCAAAATTGGTAGTTTGGCACTTATTTATTTTATAGAAGTTTAATTTAACTTTGAATGAATAGAATGAAAACTTCAGCTTGAAAATCAAAACATGCAGTGGTTGTATCGGGATCAATTTTGCAAAGTAAGCAAGTGAAGATTTGCTAGTAAAGACTGCAACAAGTATGAGTTGTTCAATTTTAAATTTTATCCCAATCTCAAAGTGAACGAGTTTTCAATAACTCATAATAAATTTTTCTTGAATTTTTTTAAATTTTTGAATCTTAAACTTAGTATTGAATTGGTCTTGACAGTCTACAGTAGCCTATAAGCTATCATTATCAATATTTCATGCTCAAAAAATAGGGATTTCCTCATATAGTAGACCAAAAAATGGCCTTCTCAAAAGCAATTTTGAAGTAAATTTTTACAAAATTTTCCGGGGGAGGGCCCCCGGACCCCTTGCTTAGCTGCGATGGTACAACCCCCAGTTTATTGCTCCTGAAAGAGGGTTATTAGAAGAAGCATTCAAGGGTTTAGTAAGTTATGGAATAAATATAAAAATATCTGTCTTTTTATTTGAATAAGTTACATTTTATTCTTTATTTTTAAAAAATTACGTAAAATGAAGTATCAACTTTCATTGAATTATTTCAATACTTTCAATCAAGTTCATGATTCTACTGGTAACATTTTGTTTCTCACGTCTTGTTAGTGGTTGGGTGGGAGGGGTGAGTGGGGTTTTTTGTGGGACTATTGGACAAGCAATGGATTTTGGGGGGGATTTTGCGCCATCAGCCATGGGGGGGATGGGCACCCCTGATACTAACTTAATCTATACTGCTTAACAATACTAACAAAATTGATCCTCAAGTACTAGCAATCCAAATATTGGCTAATTTAGTGTTGATAACTTTAGTCTAGGTACTTTTACAGTACTATAATAATTATCTTTCAACTTATCTGATAATCCAAAGAAGAATTCAATATTCAGTACCCTATTTCCATTTGTTGCAATTGATACATTTAAAATGAATTAACATTTTTTATTATTATACAAAACAGTAAAAAAATATTAAACCAATGATAGGATACATTAGGTACACTACCACATTACTTTTCAAAACTAATAAAAAATACAACGTATATAGGTGCTAAAGGTCCACCTTCAATATAACACCCAAATTGGAATAATTGTATAGAGTAGGCCTGTAATGTAGCAGAAAATTGAGTTTACTGACAGTGGAAATGTTAATTGAATTGACAACTACAGTAATATATGTTCAATAAAACACAGGGCTAGGCCTAATAAAACTTGAAAATTTCAAATAGTCTCTGGCCTTTTCATTTACTTATTATTATAGATTTTCAAATTTTAACAGTCATGCAAAGCCAAAAACAGTCCTCATTGAAAATATCAATATAAAACAAATTTATTAAATATTCATCATAAAAAAAATAATCTTACAGTATTGAATAAAAGTAAATTGTAATATATGACAGACTAGCCTACAATAAAAAGAATTTGCATTATATTTATTATATTTAATGTAATTAAATACAGGAAATATATTGTTATATATATATTCGAGCTTATGTGGATGAAATAATTAGTAAATCAAACATATATATATAAATATAAAAGAAAAGGAAGAGTAGGGAATGCAAAAATAAGGGGAAATTCAAAAGTAAAAATATTCACAGAAAAATCAATATTGAACGTTTTAGTAGAATAGGATATCTTGAAAAATAGATGTCATTCCAAGATTAAATGTAGGCTAGTCCCTATCACTTCTCCGCCAACCCATGAATATTTAAGCCGCGTATCGACAGTCCGAGGCATGTCCCACAAATGCCTCGCAGTACAGTCTGGTGATGCAAAAATAGTATAAACTCATGGCTGAGACATATGTGTGAATATAATCAGCAATAATCAAAAATAATTATAATTATAGTATAGTATATAATTATAATTATAGTATAGTGTATAATTGTAATAAAAATAATTACGTATAATTAAAAATCTGCATTTTTTGTAACCAAAAATGCGAGCACACGAACAAATTGACTAGCGCCATCAAGCAGGAGACAAAGCAACTAAGCTCTGACAATTGATAATTTGGACTTTGGAGGTTAGTTTGTGCTAAATTAGTAGATGAAAATTTAAGGCAATGTTTATTATTTATATATTGCCTAGTAGAACCTTCTGCACCCAAATAGAATTGTCAATCACAAAAATGCATAGGAATAGGGTACAATTTTGAGGTTATAGTTTGTAGAATTGTTCGTTGTGCGTTGCGAGGCAACAGGCTCTGCTTGCTGCGAATTGTGTGCCGCGTTTGCCTGGCTGCAAATTTTCCTCATGGTAGAGAAGGGTCGGAGACCCCAAAGCTCACCCCGTAGAATTGAATGGAATACGATCAAATGATATATTTTATAATTAACCACAATTAAAAATATATAAATGGATTATTCTAGTTGATAATATTTGATTTTATTGTAGATTTTGAGATAGGATTTGGATTAAGATTTTCATACATATATCACATCCTATATTCATCAATTTATCACTTATATCTATTTCAAATCACTTTTGAGAGTTTATTTCTAATTTTAACATGCAGAGAAACTAATTTCATTGATTTTTGAAATATTATGCTCAAATTGACTTCTGATGGACCATGATTATTTAAAAGGCCGTGATGAAAGCGGCCGTTCAACAACCGGCAAATTCAAATGTTGTTAGTCAATATGGACTTAGATTGAAATTTATGATTTTTGTGTTTCTGAAAATATCAATTCGTTATAAGTCGATACAATATGGTAGGCCTATAGCTTAACTTTGAAGGATTTGAGAAAAGTTTTGAGAAAATTAATGTTGAATGTTGCTGCAATACAGCAACAATCAAATAGGCTACCGGTAGGCCTATGTACCTACGTATATTAAATAATTAATACATAATAAATCATCGGATTAAGACTACGGCAAATAGTTCATCTTTTTTATTAAAAATTTCATCACTTTTTTTTATTCACTTACGTTTTATGTCAAAAAGAACTCATAGAAGGGCATTATTTATACGGTTGTAGGCTTCTCTGTCAAGATTTAAAGACTTCAATAGTAACTTAGGCTAATATTGAATACAAGGCCTAGTCTACTGATGAAAATATCACAACCAAAAATACGTTTGGCTATATAGCTGAATTTGAATAATTTCTACATATCAAACAGTACGGTAAATGCCTATATGTGTCAAAAACACTGAATCAGCTATAATTGGGAGTTCAACATAATTCATTGTAATATAATTATGTTAATTAAATTTATTATTCTTACTGTTAATAGGCTATCACATTGTATGCAAGATTTAAGCTTTTTCTAAGACATAACCATAAAATAGCCTTTTATAAGTGGACTAAGTATAACTTGACAACTTTGGATAACAATTTGTAACTAACAACCTTGTTAACAACACTGTGTCATCTACTGTAGTCTATGAAATAATTTATTTTTAAATCCTTCGTTTTGAAAAGAATCAATTTCAAAGTAACTTTACCATACCTATCATAATCTTTCTTCACAAGAGAATTACACCAAGTTATTGTAAATATTAATAATAAATAATACCAAAATTAATTTTCTTATGAATCTGTGAATAAAGCAACATGATTATTGTATAAATGCTTCAATTTTATTGGATAAATGCTGTACTTATAAAATCTAGTTGGTTTTGGCCCCCATCCTTGGATTTTCTTGAGGGCATAATAGTTCTTTGATGTTCATATTTATTTGGATCTGGAACATATAAAAATCATTTTTTTATTGATGTTGCTTTCCATGACGAAATACTTATTAACACTTATATAGAAGAAAACGACATGTATTTCAAAGTTAATTTTGGTAAATCACTTACTTATGGCTTATAGTGAAGTGGGATGCATTTCACT
This sequence comes from Sogatella furcifera, assembly GCA_017141385.1. Lineage (NCBI taxonomy): Eukaryota > Metazoa > Arthropoda > Insecta > Hemiptera > Delphacidae > Sogatella > Sogatella furcifera. The sequence continues at coordinate 23,806,038 of CM029549.1, forward strand.
CCTGATGAAGCTCCTCTTCAGGAGTGAAATGCATCCCACTTCACTAAGCCATAAGTAAGTGATTCACCAAAATTAACTTTGAAATACATGTCGTTTTCTTCTATATAAGTCATAATTTTAAATCATCTATTGTACATTCCTTGTGACAATTAGTGAAAATTTGAAATTAAATATTTTTCGCACTATGAGTTTCAGTTTCAGATTTATATTGTTGATGGAGAAATACGCATGTATGCCCATCACCCTTTATCCGGACTTTGGACCGGCACTTTTTGAATATTTTTCCAGGGGAATTTAAAATGCATTGATTGTATTCTAAGTATTCATACATTCTAGAAAATTCTCCATGGAAATTATTTCAAAAAGAGGTGGGTTTACCATGCAAAGCTCTCAATCCTCAGGTACTAGTGTTTAGTTACAATACCGTAGCCTATATTAACTTGCTTATTATTTGAACTTTTAATTCTTTTTAATGTAGGTTTACTTTTTACTTGATTAGAATGTTCATTTCAAATATTAATACGTATCTTAAAATTTCGTTGGCATTTTATTCTAAAGCTTGTGAGCATAAACAAGAATATCATGATAGAAACAATAAAAAGTTTCTACAAGGAATGTTTTACAACAATAATATTGTAGGCTATCTTATTTCTATAATAAGACAGGTATTACACGATAATATTTCTATGATCATATAGTTGATCATATGGAAAGAGACAAAAATATGATTTCATATTTTCATCTCCTTCCACATGATCAACTATGATCATAGAACTATTATCGTGTAATACCGGCCTAAGACAAGTTTTCCAAATTTCTAATTAGGCTACTACGGTATTTTTGTCAATGTTTTCAAGTATTAAGGGGGCTATACTATGTGATTTTTATAAATTGTAAACCGTAAATTAAATAATTATGTAATTTTTTAACTTTTTTTGGAACATGCAGATTTACTAATTATTTCATCCACATATACACGTTTATTTTGAATGAACCATTAGATTAGTCCAATCTCCCATACTTCAATCAAGGATTGTAGGGAATCTAGGTCTAGGAACCTAGATCTAAAACCCTAAGCATATTTTATCGCCTCTTAATAGGGTTCCAAGACTTGTTTTCTATAGAATAGGTGAGAAGAGTAAATATTCATGGGTTGGCGAGAATAAATGTTTGGAGACAAGTGATAGGGACTAGCCTACATTTAATCTTGGAATGACATCTATTTTCAAGATATCCTATTCTACTAAAACGTTCAATATTGATTTTTCTGTGAATATTTTCACTTTTGAATTTCCCCTTATTTTTGCATTTCCTACTCTTCCTTTTCTTTTATATTTATATATATATATATATATATATATATATATATATATATATATATATATATATATATATATATATGTTTGATTTAATAATTATTTCATCCACATAAACTTGAATATATATATTACAATATATTTCCTGTATTTAATATTAAATATAATAAATATAATGCAAATTCTTTTTATTGTAGGCTAGTCTGTCGTATATTACAATTTACTTTTATTCAATACAGTGTGATTATTTTTTTATGAGGAATATTTAATAAATTTGTTTTATATTGGTATTTTCAATGAGGACTGTTTTTGGCTTTGGCTTTGCTATAATAATAAGTAAATGAAAAGGCCTGAGACTATTTGAAATTTTCAAGTTTTATTAGGCCTAGCCCTGTGTTTTGTTGAACATATATTACTGTAGTTGTCAATTCAAACATTTCCACTGTCAGTAAACTCAATTTTCTGCTTCATTATAGGCCTACTCTATACAATTATTCCAATTTGGGTGTTATATTGAAGGTGGACCTTTAGCACCTATATACGTTGTATTTTTTATTAGTTTTGAAAAGTAATGCGGTAGTGTACCTAATGTATCCTATCATTGGTTTAATATTTTTTTACTGTTTTGTATGATAATAAAAAATGTTAATTCATTTTAAATGTATCAATTGCAACAAATGGAAATAGGGTACTGAATATTGAATTCTTCTTTGGATTATCAGATAAGTTGAAAGATAATTATTATAGTACTGTAAAAGTACCTAGACTAAAGTTATTAACACTAAATTAGCCAATATTTGGATTGCTAGTACTTGAGGATCAATTTTGTTAGTATTGTTAAGCAGTATAGATTAAGATTAGTATTGTTATTATTGCTAAATTTAATTTGGGAAGGCAGTAATGATTTGATTGAAAAATTAAAATTGACAGAAATCATTTGAATGCAAAATTTTATAATGTTACAAATGTTTAAGAGTCAAAAATTTATCATCAACCAGGAAAAGGGTTGTCATTCTCCTGAAAAGGAAGCTAAAGGAAAAGGAAACAATAACAGAAAAAGGAAAATAAACAACAGTAGTATATATTATGATATAATTTATTTATAAAATAGTCTGGAGAATTGAAATAATAGGTTGAAAGTACATTAACCATTATATAATTACAAATATTATTAAATATTAATTAAATATAAAAGTAATTAAATATTACATTTCATGATTAGTTCTATTAACAAATTTTGAAAATTACATGATTCTATGAGTTATTTTAACAATATTCATGATAAAAATAAAGAAAGACTTTTATAGAATGAACTTGGAAAAAAATTTCAAGTGAAATTATTTTTCTCGAAATATCACTTTTTGAACACTTTACCAGATGAAGAATTAAATTCTAAGCATTTACCTTTCTATGAAAAAACAATGTCACACACACCGTTTTCGAACTATTAGCGTTTCGCGCGGATTAAATAACTGAAAAAATGTCAACTGAAATTATTTTTCTCGAAATATCATTTTTTGAACACTTTACCAGATGAAGAATTAAATTCTAAGCATTTTCCTTAGTATGGAAAATCAATGTCAGACGCAGTGTTTTCAAGCTATAATAAGCGTTTTGCACTGATTATAAATGACTTGGAAAATATTGTTAAATATTGTTGGGGTTTTATCTCAAACTTGCATTTATCTCAAGTGTTTAGAGTCACTTAATGTTTTTTTAAATCATTTTTCTTGTTTTTCATCTACATTGATTTTTTTATTTTATCTTACTTTTATTATTAATCATTATTTTATATCATTGCTTTAAATTATATTGCATTGCATAATTTGATTTTGTAAAGGAGACAGTTTTGGGGTGACCCCCGTTGTCTCCATTATTGAATGAATAAATGAACATTCCTGTGTAAACGTGGCTTAAAGCATATTTTTCAGTTATCCTGCTGGATGTAGGCTTTCCATGAAGTGATTTCTGAACAATATCCTCACAATAAAAAGTCTGAGAAATCAATGATAATTGATTTCTATTTCCAAAGTTTTAGTTTATTTTGTTGCATACAATAATTTCTAATATTTGGATTTCTATTCTATCCTTTGTCTAGGGGGTTGATTATTTTTGTGCAAGGAAATAGAATACTTCTCAAAATAGAACTTACTTCTCAGTTCTCATGCGGCAGTCGAAGTACACCTAAAAATTTTTCACTTATGTTTATAGTTCACCTGACTTACAGTTATAAAAATTCCCGGGAATTTATGATTTTTGGGAACATCTCCCTTAAATTCCCTGGGAATATTTCCCCGATCTTAAATTCCCGGGAATTTTACATCACTATACCTCCCACTGGGTATTTACCAGGCCCACATCACTAAGTAGCCTAAATACAATTCAAGTATTCTTTACTTATCACATATAGCATAGATAGCGATTTAGAATATCACATGTGAAAAATACTTTTACCTACAATCACTAGCGGATCCAGAGGGGGGGCACGGGGGCACGTGCCCCCCCAGACGGATGAAACATACACTAGATAGGATGGACTTAATTGAATTATACTGTACTTATAAACTCAAATTTAAAATTTTAAGGGGGTACAAATATAAGTTTTAAAACTTTTTTGAATATACTTTTTAGAGTAAAAAAGCAAAAAAATTTCGGGGCAAGCCCGGACATTATTTTCAGCGTGTATCAAGTAGCCCAATAGCTGAGTCGGTAGCCGAAAAGTTAGTCGGATTTGTCTGCTTGTACGCTTCAACAGCTGATGCTGTCGATTAGAGTTGTCATTCAGCTATGCCTGGATGGTGTATTTAAAATTTAAAGAGACAAATAGATGCTTTAGTAGTGGGCTACATCAACGAGGAAATTAGACTGAAACCTCAACATCCAAGATAAGAGTTTCTCCTCAACTCCAAACTGGTATATTCAATATTATTTTGTAAAAAATAACACGAGTTTTCACGTTTGGGGGGGCACCAAAATATCCCAGGAACTATGCGCGGCATCAGCGCAAAATGTGTCAATATTACAACAACTTTAAAATAGTGGTCCTATGCAAAATTTCTCTAAATTGAACAGTTCTCAAATTACAAAAGGGAAGGGATGAACGTATACATTTTCAGGCCAATCTTCGAGATATTTTGGAAAACTAGAATTACACATTTCAGCCCCCTCCTCAAAAACATGAATTTCAATAAAATGTAGCATTTCACCAAATTTTTATTTGAACAATTTATAGTTTACGGATGTATAAGACATTTTGGCATTGGGGAGAAACTTTAACTCTTGAAAATAAGGCTACGACCTAGGCCATTATTTTATATAGATTAATTGCACCATACTAAAGGTAGTATTCGCAAGCTGCAGCTTGAGATGCACGGCTCGAGCTGCCTGGCTCTTAAAGGTACGATTCCCAAGCAGCAGCTCAAGCCACGCGGCTTGAGCTGCCCGGCTCTAAATTCTCTGCCGGGGCTGCCCAGCTCTAGCCATCACAACTCCATTCACAACTATATTATAGATGTTTACTCTGCTATTAGGGCTACTAATGTAAACTAAATCAATAAATAGCGGAATTTACTTGAAAATGACTCAAAAAGGGTGAATATCATTATTGATTTAGTATACATTAGTAGCCTAATAACAAAGAGAACATTTATAATCTAGGTAGTTTATGAATAGAGTTGTGATGGCTAGAGCAGTGTAGCTAGAGCCGGGCATCTCAAGCAGTGCAGTTAGAGCAGGGTAGCTCTAGCCGCTGCTTATGAATGCTACCATAAGGTTGGCTTTAAATAAAATTACCTGTCTGTTTCGTTATTATTTGTATGAGTGGAGCTTAAATTATGATATGTTGGTGATACTTTCTGAATACTATAATTTATTGTATTTGTAGAATAGCTTTTAAAGTGAAGAGAGTATGATATGGGGCATTGACGATTGATCAGTATGACCATCATACCCAATACCCATATCAACTAGTCAGAATCAAGGAAAATGGTTGGGAATGATTGCTCAGATTCAAGGAAAATGGTTTGGAATGATTGCTCTCCTGTAAGATTGAAAATACCTATTGGATGGCTTTCTTTCTAAATGCATTTGAGACCTTTAAACCAAAATCTCTAGGGGAAAACCCCTGAGCCCTTTTTTCCATACCGTAAGAAGTAAAAATATCAAGTAGCCTACTAGATAAGAATACATGTTGCAATGAGAAACGAAAGTAATCTACCGGTATCAAAAATACATGAGTTAGGTAAGCCACTTACTTTCAACATTTTTTCATATTCAACCAGCCATATTTATTTCTGTTTTTTTGTAATTGAATTAAAGGGTTAAAAACTGTTTTCATATAATTTAGAGGAAAATTTAATCTTTTTCAAATTTCTAAATTAAATGACCTGTCCTATTATTTGATGATACTTCTTTACATTATTTTATTATGAGGGGGGGGGTGATTATGGAGAGGGGCTTGTGAAAAATTGGGGGAGGGGGTTGATAATTTCATAACCTGGGTTGTGCCCCCAGAAGTAAATCCTTGATCCGCCCCTGCCTACAATTAATGTCTTGTAAACCTTTTATCTTAATTAGATTTTTTTTTAGCTCATCAAAAATGAAATCTATTTTCAACAATGTAGGCTACTCGAATTTCACAGATATTATAGTAAACAGAAGGGATCACGATTAGTTTTCAGCCTGGATTTTGAGAAAAGTGACTTTACACCACAGATTGTATAGTGAACTAGGGCTTCATAAAGAAAAGGTACTGTAGAAGCAGCATCAGCCATTCCATTTCTTGAATTTTTAATCACCCAACATGATTGGTTTGTGGATGATTATTCTCAACATCAGCAGTGTGACTGTTAATCAAAATTGGCGCTATTCTACAATACGGCATGGTGAATGCTTCTTTTTTCAAAGAGCGTCATGCTCAAAACACAACTACATAGAATAGAATGATACAAATTTCTCACACTACCTATCTTAATTAATTATTTCTCACTCATATCTTAATCATGATCCCCACCTTGTATCCATGATGAATTTTATGAATAGCGGGTTATTTAGGGCACAAAATTCGAAAAATTCAATTACAGGTATTCAATAAGAAAACTTTTTAATCAACGATTGGCTCTCAGTTAATGTGATATTGACAAAAACAGATAATATAATGAATTAGTTTATAATATTGGTATCATTACGTTATTGGATTCTATTACAATGTTTATTAGATGAAGAATGGAAACTAACAGTACACACAATGGCTGTTGATGTACAATGTTTTCGACTGTCCTGTAACTCTGGAATATTTCGGGGTGAAAGGAAACAAAAAAATTAACACACTTTTTATGCAATAGTCTTAATTCACAATAACAACATTATTAAAGAACAATATCATTTACAATTTCCAAGGTTCAGTGACAGAAAAACTCTATTCCTAACAAATAAGTTGTGCCAGAAATCGTTAATTCAAGCTTCCATTTGCGTTTTCAATGTATTTTTATAAATAATTCAAGAACGTCTGAATCCTGTTGCACACAATAATTTATTTGCATACATAATTATCATTTATTCAATATGCATGTCAATGGCTCAACAGCCCATGAAGGGCTTAGACCTACCAGCTGGGCCCAATTTCACAAAGCAATAAGTCTTGTTATTAACCATGGTTACTGACAAGTACTTGTGATAGCAAGTTGTTAACTACAGGTGTTTCACAAAGAAAATGAGCTACAAGTCTACAATTTAACAAGTGTTCCCACCCATCAGTGCCATCTATTTCGGTTTTCTATATTTTCTATAGTTTGCACTGATATCGTTTTGGTTAAAATTTGAATTATCTGTGGTAAAAATAGATTTTGAAAATAAATCAATCATTAGAAATCCAAATCGTTGAAATTTGGAATTCAAATAATAATAAATTAATAAGACATCATCAATCCATTTAGGTCTATTACTTAAATTGAAAAAAATATTACAGTGAGCTTGGAGTAGTCTCCCTCATCTGACATGTTATAAACATAGCCTATATTCTACTTTTACTGATGATTTTTCTAATTCATTCAATTAAATTTTTCGACTAATATTGGGCATGATAAAATGTACAAAGAAACAATATAAAATAGTTCTAATCATTGAAAATAATATTGGAGCCTTGAAAAGCATCTTTATTAACACTTGCAACTTACTTACTTAGGTCTATTCATAGGTAGAAATTTCATGGTTAATTACAAGTTTATTTTGACAAGACTTGTTCATTACCATGCCAACGTTCGTGAAACACTTGTTCATAACCGGCGGAACGCTTGTAAAATTGTTAAAATTTACTTGTTATCACAGCTCTACAATTGTGCGTTTGTGAAACGCCTGTAATCAGCTTGATTAATAAATTTGTTATAAATCATGGTTAGTGACAAGACTTGTTACGTTGTGAAATAGGGCCCTGCTTGCCAGTATCATACTCATTCCACTATACAGCAGAGCTCAAAAATGAACCAGGATAAAGACAGCATATGGTTAGGACGTTGATCCTCTCAACCATAAGCTAGCTTCCGTAACCAAGTGATGGCGCAGAACGCCTCTGAACAACATTCTTCTCTTTAAGTGTAATGCGACAATTATTCCTCCATAGATGGGAAACGACTAACTATCTTTACCATCAACAAGCCAATCTCCCAGAGGAGGGAATATCATTTACAATTTTCAAGGTTCAGTAACAGAAATAACACTATTCCTGACGAATAAGTAGTGCCAGAAATCGGTAATTCGAGCTTCCCTTTGCGTTTTCAATGTAATTTTTAACAAAAAATCAAGAACGTCTAAATCATGTTAGACAAAATAATTTATTCTACTAGTATATACTATTATAATTTATTCAATAATCAATTTCCTCAAAGGGGGTCTTAGACAAGACGAGCACACGTCATTTTACTAGTCACTAGTGAAGTTGGGTCAACATTTTTTCCAAGTTTTCAAACATTAACTGTTCTTTTCTGCGCCAAATAATGATGTATAGATATTAAGATATACCATCAAATAAAAAACAAATCAGTTTGAATAAACGATAAATCATTGGTCTCAAAATATAAATCAAGTAACTTATTAACCCAGGCAGGAATTCTAACATGTGACAAGCTTGTCACAAGGAAACTCCCTCAAACCTTCACACTTGTTACATGTCTTGAGTGGCAATGAACAACACTTACAGAAGGCTAGTGACAAGTTGCCTAGTTGACCCTCGGAATACATTGTGACAAGTCTTTATCAGAGGACTTGTGGCAAACCTTTTGTATCACACCTGTGTAATAACATCAGTTGCAGACTTGTGACACGCCATTCCTACCAAGCCTGTGACACACCATTTGTAGCAGACTTGTGACACACCATTCCTAGCAAGCCTGTTACACACCATTTGTAGCAGACTTGTGACACACCATTTGTAGCAGGCCTGTGACACACTCGTCCTGGTAAACTGATGAATAACTTGAACTTGATTTAAATTAACCTATATATAAGTTGTATTATTCAGTATAGAATAATGAGTTATGAAATTATATAATTTCATTCATTCTATACCATATAGCACAAGACTTTGTATTATTATAACAGTATGGTAAATATATAATATTTGTCTGTACTTTCTTTCAAAATAATGCCAATAACTTTTCAATTAAAAATTTTTGTACAATAGCATAAAAACCTAATTAATATTAGAAGTCATCATTTCTATTGAGTTTAGTTGTTCACAACCAAAGTGGCGAATGAATCAGGTGCAAAAAAGAAGCAAAATGTACTCACATGTTTGTTTTGTATATGCATACTTGGAATAGGAATATTACATGGAACTCATACACAAATCAATGTTCAAGTAGCATTCCTGAAATTTTGTTCATATCCTATATTACTCTCCATTTTTTCTCATTCTTATAAGTGATTATAAAAAACTCTATCATGAACAATGTTTAAAGAAGTCTAATCGGGAAGCAGCAGTGAATAAGTTTTACAGGTATTTAGTATATTATCATATACACATGATTTGCAAACCGCCAATTTTGTTGTCACTACCAATTATACAAAGAAAAATATTTCTGAATAATATTCTTCTTTGTTCTGGTTGAGACAATACTACAGTACTTGGAATGGACATTCAAATAAACTGCTTTGAGGAGTAAGTAATTGTAAGCTTGGTAAACATCATATTATTTTAATAAATTAATTTTTTACATTAATAAATAAAACACATCATATACTCTACAAAAAAGCCATAAAGTTTATCATCCTTGGATGTTGTCCTGGTTCTCCATTGTATCTAGATGTCTTCTCCCCTGCCTGAAATAAAAAAAAAATCATATTTAATTAACAGTAAAATAAATATATATTTTTTAATTCAAAGGTACAATTCCCAAACAGTAGCTCAAGCACTCTGGCTTTAGCTGCACTGCTCTAGCCATCACGACTCTATTTACATAACTACATTATAAATTTTAACTTTTTTTAGGGCTACTCATTTTCAAGTGAATTTAACAATTTATTGATTTATTATATATTAGTAGACCTAGAACAAAGTGAACATTTAAAATATAGTTATGTGAATAGAGTTGTGGTGGCTAGAGCAGCGTAGCTAGAGTTGGGCAGTTCAGCAGCACATTTAGAGCCAGGCAGCTCAAGCTACCGCTTTGGAATTGTGATGAGCATTAGGCCGGTATTACACAATAATGGTTCTATTATCATATGGAAAGAGATGAGAATACAAGATAATATTTTCATTTAATTCCATATTACTTATGTAATATTACTATATGTATAATTCCATATTAATACAAGATGATATTTTCATTTCATTCCATATTATTGCATAGATGATGATATAGAACTTTATTATCATTTAGGCTAATACTGGCCTTTGAAACCTATAAAATTCAAATAGCTAGAGAATAGAGTATTGATGTATGATTGCATAATAGGCATGTATGTAGGCCTATACGTATTACATAAGCCAAAGTAAAATGTTTTAAATTAGCTCTTCTGTATTTGCGGTCCATCTTGCTGAAGCCAGGTCTTCACAGTATTTTTCAAAGAGTTGTCTGTTGCTTCTCTGTACCTCTTCCTTACAGCATCTGAAGAAAATAATGAATAAAATAGATTTTATCCAAGGATTTGAGGAAGGATATCAGTGAATCAATAAATATATTGCTTTGCTACTGAATTCCTTCCAATAGATTTAGAAACATTCTTAGTATATTATTAAATTCATTAAATTTTCAATCATCAGTTGCCTGTCTAAATTTGATACAATGAATAAATAGAGCTATATTTAATTGCAACACAATTTGATAATTTCAAGTGTAGTAAAAAAATTGAGGAGCAGCTCAAGTGTAATATTGGAAAGCTCTGGTACGTTCAACTAGATCTTGTAGATTATTGCTCAAATTAGAAAATCTTATTCAAATCACACCATTTAATTGTAAGCATGCGGGAAACTGTAGCTTAAGCAATGACTTAAACTAGAATTATCAGATGCGCATGCATAGTTGCACTCTTGCTTTACGCTGCCATATTGATAGAATGTCTTCTCAGTCTGAGAAAATAATATCACAATCACACTCCAATATAACATGTGCTACCATATTGAAAATATCACTATAGGTTAATATAGCTTATCGCAAAGATTATCCCAACCAAAATTGTCCAGCTATCAAAAATTAGTACTGAACACTTTTAAAAACTTGATAACTTTAAAGTTGATTCTAATTTGTACAATGCCTACAGTCATCTGCATCTAAGAGTTCACAATAGCAGTTGACCATATTGAATTATGTCCCATAAGAGTGATATAATTTTCACCAATCTCTTAAAACATAACTTATTTCATCAGTTATTAATGGAGAGAAATTCACGTTCTAATGTCATTAGGAAGAGAATCTATTTTTAAAGGAGATGTATCATTTACTTTGAGAATATGATTATTTCAATAATTAGGCTGAAGTTTAATCCTTCAAACTTGATTAATAATAATTTACTTTAATTTTGATCAATCTATTGAAACACTACACTAAGTGCCATTATTTATAGACAAATTCAAGTTCTACTTGTCAATGACAAGACTTGGATGTATAATTTTTTTACATTTTTTTGTTATAAAGTCATTTTAATGAATGAAGTATTAGAAAGTTTTATGAAAACTTCGAGCGGGTGCTGGGGGGGAAGCAAGAGGGGTATGGGTCAGGACTTTTGGCAGAACACTTGTCTATTTGATGGTAATCGATGAGAAAAAATTTTTCTTGCTCTAAAAAACACTCATTGACTGGACTATGAGTATTCTGATGAGGAATAATCCATATGGACTTCCAGACACCAGCTGTAAGAATAGTTATTACTTTGAATGTATATTTTAGCATCAAAATATTGACAATAACCACCTATAGCTGAATTTGGAGGAATTCCATTCTTGGAAAAGTTATTGTTAAACTTCCAAAAATAGGTCAAATATCAATATTTATACGTTATTCAAACTCTACTTCACAAATTTTAGAGTGAGGGGGTAGTGGATTTATTCTTAATTTATGAGTTACATCACATTTAACAGCAGTTGGGATAATTTTTTTGAGAATTTCTTTCAAAAATGGAGGTCTTAATCAAATGTAACAAATTTTCTATTGGACCAATCTACGTTTTATTTTTTTTAATCAACACAGATTTTAGTCCTCTTTAATTTCTATCCAGAGCATTTTGCTCAAGGATTAACCGTTTTCAAGTTTTAAGCAAAAAACTAAAAAAATTGAACCTTCTAAAACCCCCTTCCCTCCCACCCAATTCTCACCCCCCAGGTCCGGGGAATAAAGCTCCTGAAAGTTTGAATAATTAGGTTTCAAAAATGTAAAATTGAAAATGTAGGCGCAAAAACAATATTTTTTTACACAAGAGACAAAAATTATGTAATTATATAAAATTAGTACAGTACCTGTTTGAAACTTTTTTTATGTTTAAGGAAATTTAAACAAAAGCCCTAAATTTGCATTTTATCATACAAAAACTCCATCAAATAGGTAGCCTACTGATATTTAAACCATAGTTTATTGGTCAACTAAGTTAAATCTTGTAGCCCTGGCCAAATTTTGGCAAAGCTTAAGTCTTTTTTATAAGGAATTAAACCAAAAACTTCTTAAAAATGGGTTCAAAATATGCATTAATAAATAGTTGACTCAAATGGATTTCAAAAATAAGTTTTTAAGCCAAATTCCATCACTCTATGATCGACGATATTTGGAAAATGTGAATATTCATGTGCTTAATTTCAGACAACCATTTTTAATTTCTTTTGGATCATTGATATCCAATTTTCAATAATTAAAATTGATAGAAAATATATATTCAAAATTTTAATGACATAATAATACAGAAAGATTTGATATCATACATTAAAGATTAAAGCTGAAGTTGTTAAATTTGGTACTGCCGGTAGGCTACATTGCTCCAAACTGTTTTGTTTGTAATTTTTATTTCTGGGTGGAATTAGCTAGTTTTTCTAGCCTACTGTTAAGGAAACGACCAATAACGGAAAAATAGAACCATGGAAAAAAAGTACTCTTAATATTCATGGTTGAAGTTGAAAAGTGTCTGATATTTAGGGGGTGATCAATAATGGGGCATTCTAATTAGCCTATTCTAATTTGCCTATAACTTATACTTTGAATAGAAGACACTACCTACCGTACCTAATTCCTTAGCATAATCACTGAGATTGCTAACAAATTGACAACTGCTGGTAAAGGATTAACTTAGGTAGGCTACTACAACAATACCCTCAATAATGAGCAAACAAGATATAACTCAACTATGCTACACTAATTAATTTCAATAAGAAAGGATAATCTCTTCCATTTTTACAAGAATGTGAAGATTCTTTATTCTATGGTAGCCCACCTGACTTTCAACATAATATTCAATTATTTAAATTTTGGAATAGAATTTCAAGGGAAATGCCTGTTGTTTCTCTAATATATTTTATAGCTTATAACTTATAACTCAAGTTAATTTCAATGAATAAAGTTAGTATAAATTAGACTAAATAATTTTAGGTTATAATATGGTTCACATGCTTTCAATAAGGTTAGAAGTTAGAACTAAAACTAAATAATAGAATAAAATTTCAATTTCAAAGAACTAATATCTCATGAACTAATATTGACCAACTGGACTATAAATGCACCAACCAAAAATTAATATTAACCTCTCTTCACAAACTTGAAAAAGAGACTGGCAGTTGGGGACCTTCGACTTTTATTCCACCCCAACCCTTCAACATAGAGAAGTGACTGCAGTGCTACTTGTGGCGATAACAGTAAACAACTAGGGTATTACCAACTAAGTCATTCTCAGACTGGTAAAACGTTTGTGGAAAAAACCCTGTTAAGGGGAACGTTGTCACAATGTTGGTATTGGAAAGTCAACAGCACACTTCTTAAGATAAGCAATCCAAAAGTATGTGACAGACGACCCAATGGCACACTTTTAGAGGAATTCTTGCCTCTTGTGATTGTCAAATTTAGTTTGCAAAGTTTTTTTCCTCAAGCAAAATGGTAAGGCTTACGGTAAGCATCACTGTTACCTGGGAAAATATTTACATGTACAATTTTATGTCCCTACTGGTCCGGTACTGAAAGGATTTTAAAAAAATGAATGTAAGGATTTTAATGAATTTACAACGACCAAAAATACAGTATTAAGGTTTGATAGGCTGTTCTTGAAAAGATAACTCACCTGATAGCTTACTTGAAGGAGATCAAACAACAAATTTCAAAAGCATAGTAAGAATTTGCCCCATAATCTGAAAAAAATCCAATCAAAGCATGAACTTAAATATATATTTTCTTGTTTTTTGGCAATAAAACTTTATTTAGAGTTAAATCCAAAAAATAGCAAAATTTTGCAATAGACGGATAATGTAAGCAAAGCAAACCTGGCGGCTAGTACCTAATACTTTTACATTCAATAGGCTTCCTCGAAACTCATAATTCATCAAGATTCATGTTTTTAATTGTAAAAAGATTCTCTTGATAAGGCAATATACATCAAAGTTGTATAATTGACCGAACGTAAGTGAGGTCTAGATTCAAGACGACGATTTTGCATTTCTCTTTATGTTTGTTCCGCATCCACAACAAAACGCAATAGATTCAGATAAAAGTTGACAGGAATGTTACTCTTGAAATTGCGCGTCGATGTATATGTAAGGTTTCTTGAAATATTGTATTTCAAGGATATTATGAAAGGAAAAGGAATTATCTCCATACTAAAATATTACTATGTAAATTTATACTTCTGAACATTCAAACTATAGAATTATTCATGCTGAACCAGCTGTCGAGTTTATTATTAATTGCATGCAATTAATGGAACTCAACATAACTATAAGGGCGGTTTCTCCAAATACGTTTAACTGAAATTTCAGTTTAAACTATTAGGGCTTTTCTCCAAATACGTTTAACTTAAATTTTAGTTTAAACTATCAGCTGTCAGTGTATGGTCACTTTTATTAACTTGTGTTTCAATTGAGCCAGCTGATGGTTTAATCCAAAATTCAGATTAACTTTTTTGGAGAAACCGGCCCTAAAGCTGAGCATACACACACGGGCATTTTCCTATGGCCATTTTCCCGAGCAGCAATTAATGAGCTCAGACTTGGAGAAATTCACCACACACATGCCCAAAGCGGCTTGGATCCCGCCGGTCAAGTCATTCAAGGCCAAACTTATCCCCAAAATCCAAATCGACTAATAATAGAGATAGAAAAATTCTGATTGCAGATTCGTTTTCAGCGACCTCAAGTTCAGCCATAAGGTCCTGATTGTGAAAAAATTTGGAAAATATTCATGTTTAAAATAAACTTACCTCTATAACCTCTATATGAAAGACACTAATATAAGGAATTAGCCGCTTACGTATTTCTTCACCAATCCCTTGAAAACGCAACAAGTTAAGAATTAAATTGTGAAGAGCATATAACGCAATGCAACTTAATTACGTTATGAGGGTTATCTCATGTCTTAGACCCTGTTAGACTATTGCAGTGCAAAGATGTAGTACTCTATAATATATCCACTTCCTATAGTAAGTGACTATGAAGACAGATTATAAGGTCATGTAGTTCAAAGTAATGAAATTCCTCAGTTTGAACCAATTTCAACATAATTGAGATAAATGAAATAAACCCGCCTTTCACCATTCAGTAGGCCTAATGCTCTACAACACTCAGCATATTTAGTTTTTTTCTATGAGTTACCATACAAAAATAAAGAACTAACAACTCAATAACTCAACATCTTATATCATCAATATAGTTGGCTGTTACAAAAATATGAATAAATTGAAATTAATGATGGTTAGTGTAGTTTTATAGCTGATGGGTATAGCCTATGAGAAGAGTACATTATTCTTTTTTTGTAAAAGAAATTCATTCGTATTGGGTTCATAAATTAGTTCATGTCCAGTCTCTTGAACATAGAAATATACTTTTTAATAATTTATATAAACTAAGCATTGCAGAATTGCTGGATGAGAATTTTTTGTGTAACTAAACTGAGCTCTTGTAACGTAACTGGAACTTTCGACTTAATGACGGCCATTCAGCATGAGAGCATACAAATCACTAAATAAATTATTAGCTTTAAATTATAACATAAATTTTGAATCTCTAATACAATATTAATACGGTATAAGAATGTTCAGGTACGTTTCTCAACATTGATGTTGATGTAAGATTCAATAGCAGCTACGGTAACTGAAAAGTTATTCAGTAACTATAACTTTATTAATAGCTATTGTGAAGAGCTACAATATTCTATATAAGTCTAAATATACAAAATAGAGTAAAAAATCCAACTATTTAAGATGAGTCTTACCTCTTATACAGTGATTGTTTATCATCTTCTTTACTAGGAATTACATAAGAAGTAAATAGATATTACTTGATAATTCAAAGATCATTCAATTCAGTAATTCAAAGCCCGTGTTGTTAAATTGCAATTTTGCATGAGAAAAAATACAATCATAAATAACAATTCAAGACAATCAATCCATTATTTTTATAACCTACAAAATTTCGGTATTACGCGGGAACACTCCGTATCAGAGATACCAACTTATACGAGGATAACGCAAAAATAATTCTCACTCGCCATTTGGTGTGCTTTGGGGTCTCCGATCCTTCTCTGCCGTTAAACCCACTCCGCGGGAACACTCCGTATCAGAGAAACCAACTTATACGAGGATAACGCAAAAATAATTCTCACTCGCCATTTGGTGTGCTTTGGGGTCTCCGATCCTTCTCTGCCGTTAAACCCACTCGCCTGGCTGCTAGCAAACCCGGTATCGACTTTATTAGCGGTATCGACTTTATTAGTATAAAGAGGCTTTACTCCAGTCTCCAGCTCGGTCAATATTGGTTCAAAAATGATTGATTTGGTCTTAAATTGAAGATCGAAATGTTAATTGAGACCAGATCAATAATGTTTGAACCAATATTGACTGAGCTGGACTGAGTAGATAGTAGACTAGTAGTAGTAGCAAGACTCTTTTTTGCGTCACCAGACTGTACTTCGAGGCATTCGTGGGACATGCCTCGGACTGTCAATACGCGGCTTTACTCTTCTCACCTATTCTATTGAAAACAAGTCTTGGAACACTATTAAGAGGCGATAAAATATGCTTAGGGTTTTAGATCTAGGAAAAGTAGCCTACTGTATACACTCATCTAGCATTAAAGCCTGAAAGCAAATCCTTGATTGAAGTATGGGAGATTGGACTAATCTAATGGTTCATTCAAAATAAACGTGTTTATGAGGATGAAATAATCAGTAAATCTGCATGTTCCAAAAAAAAGTTAAAAAATTACATAATTATTTAATTTACGGTTTACAATTTATAAAAATCACATAGTAGCCCCCTTAATACTTGAAAATATTGACAAAAATACCATAGTAGCCTAATTAGAAATTCGGAAAACTTGTCTTATTATAGAAATAAGATAGCCTACAATATTATTATTGTAAAACATTCCTTGTAGAAACTTTTTATTGTTTCTATCATGATATTCTTGTTTATGCTCACAAGCTTTAGAATAAAATGCCAACGAAATTTTAAGATACATATTAATATTTGAAATGAACATTCTAATAAAGTAAAAAGTAAACCTACATTAAAAAGAATTAAAAGTTCAAATAATAAGAAATGAGTTCAAATAATAAGCACGTTGATATAGGCTACGGTATTGTAACTAAACACTAGTACCTGAGGATTGAGAGCTTTTGCATGCTAAACCCACCTCTTTTTGAAATAATTTCCATGGAGAATTTTCTAGAATGTATGAATACTTAGAATACAATCAATGCATTTTAAATTCCCCTGGAAAAATATTCAAAAAGTGCCAGTCCAAAGTCCGGATAAAGGGTGATGGGCATACATGCGTATTTCTCCATCAACAATATAAATCTGAAACTGAAACTCATAGTGCGAAAAATATTTAATTTCAAATTTTCACTAATTGTCACAAGGAATGTACAATAGATGATTTAAAATTATGACTTATATAGAAGAAAACGACATGTATTTCAAAGTTAATTTTGGTGAATCACTTACTTATGGCTTAGTGAAGTGGGATGCATTTCACTCCTGATGAAGCTCCTCTTCAGGAGTGAAATGCATCCCACTTCACTAAGCCATAAGTAAGTGATTTACCAAAATTAACTTTGAAATACATGTCGTTTTCTTTTATGTAAGTGTTAATAAGTATTTCGTCATGGAAAGCAACATCAATAAAATTATGATTTTTAAATGTTCCAGATCCAAATAGATATGAACATCAAAGAACTATTATGCCCTCAAGAAAATCCAAGGATGGGGGCCAAAACCAACTAGTTTTTATAAGTACAGCATTTATCCAATAAAATTGAAGCATTTATGCAATAATCATGTTGCTTTATTCACAGATTCATAAGAAAATTAATTTTGGTATTTTTAATTAGGTATTAAATTTACAATAACTTAGTGTAATTCTCTTGTGAAGAAAATTTATGATAGGTACGGTAAGTTACTTTGAAATTGATTTTTTTCAAAACGAAGGATTTAAAAATAAATTATTTCATAGACTACAGTAGGTGACACAGTGTTGTTAACAAGGTTGTTAGTTACAAATTGTTGTCCAAAGTTGTCAAGTTATACTTAGTCCACTTATTAAAGGCTATTTTATGGTTATGTCTTAGAAAAAGCTTAAATCTTGCATACAATGTGATAGCCTATTAACAGTAAGAATAATAAATTTAATTAACATAATTATATTACAATGAATTATGTTGAACTCCCAATTATAATATAGCTGATTCAGTGTTTTTGACACATATAGGCATTTACCGTACAGTTTGATATGTAGAAATTATTCAAATTCAGCTATATAGCCAAACGTATTTTTGGTTGTGATATTTTCATCAGTAGACTAGGCCTTGTATTCAATATTAGCCTAAGTTACTATTGAAGTCTTTAAATCTTGACAGAGAAGCCTACAACCATATAAATAATGCCCTTCTATGAGTTCTCTTTGACATAAAACGTAAGTGAATAAATAAAAAGTGATGACATTTTTAATAAAAAGATTAACTATTTGCCGTAGTCTTAATCCGATGATTTATTATGTATTAATTATTTAATATACGTAGCATAACCATCTATCAATTCTCAGACCTTAATGTAACTATCGATTGTATGAAAAATGGCGGAAGTAATTGCCCTATTCCAAATTCAAGATTTCATTGCGTTTTGGTTATGTTGACAAAAAAAATCATATGTTTTATTATAAAAATAATTTTTGTACATTTGATAGGTAGGCCTACTGAATTTTTGAAGTTGACAATGGATTATACTCAAATCGTCTTGTTCTATGTTGAAATAATGTGGTAATTTCTTGAAAATGTAATAGTTTATTATAAATGGGTCGTCTGTGTTGTGTTCATGATTGTGATATCCAACTATGATAATTAAAATCATATTTCTATTTTCACGTTACCTGATAACAAACCCTCAATGAACAATTGGACATATTGGTTAGAAAGGTTTTCATCAAAATTTTGAAGTGAAAGACAGTTCGATAGTTTGTATTAATAATTTTGAAGACCGTTTTATTATTGAGGAAGACGTTTTTCTTGTCATAGACGATGAACTAATTGAGTAAAAGAAAAAACCAAAATTAGGAAGTGATGCATTTTCCCTTAATTTTTCCAACCAGTCGAAATACCAAAGAAAGGAAGGACCCCAATCTGTGCAGGTTCTGTTAAAAATGTGTTCACAAAGAGATAAGGATAATTCCATAAATTAGTGCAACAATGTCACTATCTCTGTTTTTCAAATAGCATTGCCATGAGGAATTGGATTTTTTTCTATTTATATTGTTGAATTAGACAATTTACTTTATAAAAGTTGAAGACAAAGAGTGATCTCCCTTGTGTAACAGTTAGCTCCAAAATATTAAATGATAAGGTTACAAACAGGGACTAATTTGTGATTGTACAAACCGTAGGCCAAGGTCGTACCAATACCTCTGAGAGGGTGAGGTAGAGTGAATAATTTCAGTTTTTTATCCAAGATATGTGAAGTATAATTGTAAAAATACACAACTCAAAGCTTAAAGAACACTCTAAAAACACGTCTTGAGTGAAAATTTCGGATGGATACTGAGTGTAAAGAAGATAAGATTTCTCAAACTTGCTGACCGGAAGAAAAAACCAAATCAAAAAAGCAACTGGAAATATTAGAGGGAATTTTCAGAGACAGAAGATTTTTTTAAATGAGCAGCAAGTGAAGTGAAAACATGTTAGGGAAACTGATTGGAATTTGAGTGTCTTGAATTTCTATTTTTCACATAGAATAATAAGTCAGATTCTAGTTTGAAATTGATCATATTGTAATAATTTTTAATTGATATTAATTATATTGTAATATCATAATGTTTAACAATAAAAAATATGTTATTTCTGTCTTATTACTTCTAAAGAATAGCAAGTTGAACTATTGCTAATTGCTTGGCTAGGCCCATATTGCCGCCATCTTGTTTTGTACATTAAGGTCTGAGAATTGATAGATGGTTATGTACGTAGGTACATAGGCCTACCGATAGCCTATTTGATTGTTGCTGTATTGCAGCAACATTCAACATTAATTTTCTCAAATCCTTTAAAGCTAAGCTATAGGCCTACCATATTGTATTGACTTATAACGAATTGATATTTTCAGAAACACAAAAATCATGAATTTCAATCTAAGTCCATATTGACAAACAACATTTGAATTTGCCGGTTGTTGAACGGCCGCTTTCATCATGGCCTTTTAAATAATCATGGTTCATCAGAAGTCAATTTGAGCATAATATTTTAAAAATCAATAAAATTAGATTAAATTAGTTTTCCTGCACGTTAAAATTATAAACAAACTCTCAAAAGTTATTTGAAATAGATATAAGTGATAAATTGATGAATATAGGATGTGATATATGTATGAAAATCTTAATCTAAATCCTATCTCAAAATCTACAATAAAATCAAATATTATCAACTAAAATAATCCATTTATATATTTTTAATCATGGTTGATTATAAAATATATCATTTGATTGTATTCCATTCAATTCTACGGGGTGGGCTTTGGGGTCTCCAACCCTTCTTAACCATGAGGAAAATTTCTCCATTTTGTATATTCACTATGAGCATCTACCGTGCTGCGCTCTGGTGGATTATCGTGTGTACTTTTCGTCGCGTTTTAGCATACAAAGCATAGCGCTAAATGGGAAAAACGCATTTATAATTAGAATGGTATTATTTGCTGCTTCATGCATTTCTCAGTAATTAGAACATGATATTTAGGATATGAATGTTAGTTATTGATAGTATTATAGCTCATTATATTAGAGAAATCCTAGTTTTCAAGTATTTGAGAGCAGACAACCGCAAACAGATGTATTTGAGAGTTGACAAAAACTTTGAGATAACAGCTGATAAGTTATCTTACATGAAAATGAAAAATTGGCGCAAGCTCACATTTATTTGAAAAATTGAATGATATGAATATTCCTTATTAAAACATAATTAATAGAGTTTTTGCGTTGATAGTAACAGCTTATTAGATTAACTAACATAAAAACTATTCATGTACATTACCTCATGTACAGGTTAGAATGGAGCACTCCATGGTCCTACTTGATCAATAAATTCTTTTGCACGTAAACAAAACAATTAGGTTAGCTTCACCCATCAATATTTATTCAATGCAGTGAACCATTCTTTTTATTGATGAAACTTATGTATGACAACTGGAAAATTGTAGAACTTGAAATTTCCATTGCGTGTTTTATTTTTACAATCCAGAACACAAAAAATTCTCCAGGCCATTATTATAGGTTTAGCCCTATCTCCTCCAATGTTAATTCACTCAATTTTTCGCCGAAATGATTCGCCAATAGCGCCTCGATCGCCAAAAATATCCTTTCCACCCACTTGCACACAGCGAATAGCTCAATGAGGATTGACGGCAACGCCTTCTTGATTTCAGCGGTGGATACCGAATGAGCGACAAACCAAAAGGTCGACACGACACATTGAGCGGGCAAAGGAGTAGCAGTGGGCGGATAGTTTAAAATAATTTTGACTAGGAGAATGGAGTAAACTTGATTTCAGTTAATAATAATATTGATATTTTAGTACTATAATTTAATCTCTCACACTTAATACCTCCAACAAATAATATAGTATAGATATTAGTAGCCTACTACAATTGAATCTCTACGTTCAATTTTCAATGGAAGAATATCATTTGAATAGGTCTGTCTTTGGTAATGTTTATTAAGTGATTTACCCTGTATATGATAAGAACAAACTCTTTTAATAAGATTCTGAGCACCATGCATTCTCAGCTTTGAAAATCAGTTAAATTAAAACAGGAGCATTTGCGATCAATTAGAGTAGGGTAGGCTAGCTTCCTACTGTAGAAACTTTTGTAGTAAATTTATTATTTTGTATCTTATCATAGATAGAAAATATTATTCCTGCCTAAGAGCATACTATTGTACTCATAATAAAAAATAATGTTAAAGTAATTACCCGGAATTAATTGGGGCTTTACGTGATTTTCTTCTCATTACTACCATCAAATCTAGGATTTGATGTATTCATCTATCAAAGACAATAAGAATATTATGCTGCTATATACCATACTGGTAATCCCACCTTTCACTCCACCATCAACCGAGACTTACTTTTACTAGCTGCTAAAATTTTTTTATTTGCATATTTAAGAAGAATAATACAATAACGGTTAGTTTATTGAAGCATTTAAGTATTGTAACTTAATATATTAAATAGTACCGTATGGTATTCTATCACTGAACACTATATGTACGGTTACAAACGAGTTAACTTACCGTATATTATTAGCATTATTATTCACCGCCGTACCGTATTTGTACTGCAATTCTTCATTTCAGCTACACATCACAAAATGATAAAATGAATTTTGAGATCCAGAATAACAAAATTTTTATCTCAAACTTCACCAGTTTCTTTTTTTTAATAATTACCAGTATTTGCGCACCTACAGTGGCAAGTTATTTCTAAATAAAACATGATATTATACTCAGTCATACCAGAGACAATGTATTATTATAATAATACATTGTCTCTGGTCATACCCAGAGTTGGGGAGTAGCGCGCTACTTTTTTAGTATGTAATGTAACAACGCTACTTTTTAAAAATAGGCAGTATAAATATAGTAGCGTGCTACATTTCAAGAGTAGTATGTAGCGTGTAAATCACGCTACTTTTGGTATAGGTACATCAACTCATTGTAATTGATAGTACAATATAATGATCGATAAATTGATGCCACATGCCGACCACGGCCACCAGTGGTCTGGTGGCCCATAATTATTTAATAATCTAGAATAAGCTAGAATATAGTTATTTACAAAATATTCCATCAATTGTACCTCTAAAACACACTTTTCAATAATTTGAGAAACAGAAGCTAAGAGGGAAATAGGTCCGTAATTTTCAAGGAAGTTTTTTGTTTGTTCCTGATTTGTGAATTGGTATGATTACGTTATAATTGGTATGATATGAGAACGTTGAAATAGAATGATTTTGTAGGTCTATATTTCTCTATTACATTAAAAGGTGCATATAATTATAATTATTATACATTCTACAATAGTGTTTCCTTAATCTCAGGGCTACTTTTATCACTGTTTTTTATTTTTAATAATAATTATCAAAGTACCCTTTTTGAATTACTTTTCAATGCAGAAAAAAATAATTCAAAAAGGGTACTTTGATAATAATTATTCAAAATAAAAAACAATTCTACAATAGTATGGTCTATATTCACATTGATATTATACAGAGTGTTTCAGAAGTAGTGTTGTGCATTATAGGGTAGGCCCTATTGTTCCTTGGTAGAAAACATACCATACACAGCCACCATTTTTGTTTTCTAATTTTCATCTAATCTTTCAATTTTATAATTCTGTAGCGGCCTTGAGAGGGTACTATAGTGGTCAATTACTATGTAAAATCAACCGAGAAATCTAATAAAACTAGTTAGAAGTTCGTAACTTTGATGGTTATTGAGATAATTAGAAAAATAAGCTGAAAAATTGCATTTTTCAAACTTTAAAGGAATAGGAATAGGATATTTAATTGTTGACTAGGATTTTCGGTTATTTTATATTGTAGGAAATTCAATTCTGAATGAAAAATAATCATTAACATTTTCATCTAAAACGCACCCAAACCTCACAAATCAGGATTTAAAGGAGACAAAATAACAGACAAAAAAAGCAGGTATGAAAAGATTGCTGTTTTGACTTCTTTAAATCCTGATTTGTGAGATTTGGGTGAGTTTTCTACAGAAATGTTACTTTACATTTTTCCTCCAGAATTGAATTTCCTACAATATAAAATAATCGAAAATACTAGTCAACAATCAAATATCCTATTTCTATCCCTTTAAAGTTGTGAAATGTAGTTTTTCAGCTTATTTTTCTAATTATCTCGATAACCATCAAAGTTACGAACTGAACTTCTAACTGGTTTTATTGGATTTCTCGGCTTCGTCTCGGCCAGTGCTGGTTCGGAGACTGTGAGTTCTGATTGAGAATTTATGGCTCTTGGGCCGGTATTGGCGGGGATGGAGCCGTTTTCCCGTTGTGCCGGGGTGTCTTCTTGGCTTGGACGGGCTGTGTATAGTAGGGTGAAACTGGCAACCAGCTGGTAGGCCTAGGTCCTTCATGGGCTGTTGAGCCAGGCATGCATACATACATACACGAAAAAAACATTCTATCATGACTTTTTGTAAAGTAGCGGAAAAGTAGCTAGCTACTTTTTTTGTAGTTGTAGTTGTAGCTAGCTACTTTTTTAAAAAAGTAGTTGTAGTGTAGTTTAGCTACTTTTTGAATAAAGTAGTTGTAGCTAACTACTTTTAAAAAGTAGTTTACCCAACACTGAGTCTTCCCTAAGTTATGCTGGTAACTTGTAAAAGACTACATATTTCATAGGTAGCTATGAATAGGCTACAGTAGTTTTATTCCTTTCATTCTAATTAGTGGTCAAATGAATGAAATAATACGGTATTTATCAAGTAATTATTTATGCTTATGCATTGCTTGTTCAATGAAAATCGACAGGCCTACTCATACCGTCATCACATACAGTACTTTCGTTCAGGTTGAAACAAAAAAACATTACATATTGATAAAAAAAAACAAGAAGTTACAAAAATTATCACAGTAGGCTAATCCTATAAACATGAGCAAATTCAAAACCCAATTCCTTCACTGGGTTGGACTAACTATATGGTACCGTACCGTAAATTATGCTTCTAACTTATGAATAACTATATGAAATAGTTTCAATCCTAGCATTCTCAAATCGAATTTTTTCAAGTATCCCAGTATTAATCAAGTAATTATGCATTGTTTGTTGAAAAAAAATTAATGGACCTACTCATACACTCAAGTTGAAAAATCTTTTTGAAATCAATACCGTAGTTGAGAAAAAATATTAGGTACATAAAATCCAAGGTGTATAGAAGAGTAGAGTTGGGGCGGAGTGAAGCAGCTGGCTGTGAAAGTTATAATTTTGACGTCACGGAGTTCCTTCTAGTCAAAAATTTAGCATTGATTTCCCTATCCTAGACAAAAAATTGCGCACTTTTTTCAATTTACAAATTATAGAATTGTTTAATAGGTAAATTTCTTATATGAGCTTGTAGAGAATTTCAAGACCTACATTTTGAGTGATTTAAATCTATAATTTACTCAAATTTAACATAAGAAAAAGTCCATTAACGTGTCTTGGGAATGCTCTGCAGCTGGACTAAAGCAAATTATGAATAGCAATGCTATCGAATGCAATGATATTATAAATGTATCTTATAATAGCATTGCTACTCTTAATTGCATCAGCCCAGCTGCAGAGCATTCCCAAGACACGTTAACGGACTTTTTCTCATGTTAAATTTGAGTAAAATATAGATTTAAATCACTCGAAATGTAGGTATTGAAATCCTCTACAAGCTCATATAAGAAATTTACCTATTAAACAATTCTGTAATTTGAAAATTGAAAAAAGTGCGCAATTTTTTGTCTAGGATAGGGAAATCAATGCTAAATTTTTGACTAGAGGAACTCAGTGACGTCAAAATTATAACTTTCACAGCCAGCTGCTTCACTCCGCCTCACCTCTACTATTCTATACACTTTGCATAAAATCCACTATCAAAATTTAATAATGATGATGATACCTCTTGTATGCTATAGCCCAAGTAAACGTGAATCACAGATGAATGAATACTCAACTGTTTTGATCTTACTCCGGTTTGGAAAATATTGTTCATGAAATCAATATATATTTATAAAATTACAATCATTATTCTTATTATAGAAGGGCATACTCTTGAATTGGCTACAGAAAACTCCAATTTAATTCCCAGTAATATATATTTTTTTAATATCATAATTGCTCAAATGTATCAAAAAGATCAAATTCTAATTTATTTTGGAATTTTCAAAGTCAAGAGCATTGAATTTGTACCGGTAACTCATTATTACTATAATGTACAAAATATTAGATCAAAAGTACAAAAGTAAAGTAAAAATTGAAGTAAATTGTACAAAAGCCATACCCGGTCTCCCCTCCTACCTCTCATTAGTTTGATCTAATGAGGATAAATTTAATGAATAAACTGAACAGAAATTTGGTTTGGAATTTGCGCACGTTTATACCACTAGTCTAATATTTGATTTTTTTATTTCTGTTGTAATATCTTGATTTTTCACAATAAAGTTCAACGTGGTTATTTTAATGGCTATTGTTTATTATCGATTTGTAAGTTACAGGAATATTTCTAACAAGTCATTTGGTTCTATCAATAGTGATAAATGAAAAAAGAAGATGTTGTTAAACCACTGATTTATTAAAAAAATCAAGATACCGGTTTCGGTTGTTACACCATTATCAATCTCTGGTAAACGCCAGAGTTTACTAGACATTGATAATGGTGTAACAACCAAAACCGGTATCTGGATTTTTTAAAATAAATCAGTGGCTCAACAACATCTAGTCATTTCATTTAATACTTGAATAAAGGTAAATCAGGTAAGGTCATTAAATACTTGAATAAAGTAGTATATGAATAACTACCACAATATCACCTTCACAATTTCTCAAAAAGTGTAATAGAGATAAAGATTAATAAAATTTTTAATCATCTTGGTTCAAAAGTACTGTGATCATTATTTTTTTAGTTCCTAATTTCCACTGATACTATCCTAAATAAAAAACATTATAAAGAATGAAATCTACTATTGACAGAAGCACAGGTCACACCGCCACAGTAATAGGAGTTGAAACACTTGTTCAAAATCTTAGAATTGGAGCAATCTACTGTCCTCCTGGATACAATTTAAAAAATAATCAATACAAAATGATACGGTACTAGAGCACTTGCTGGGTGATAGATTTATTCTAGGGGGAGATTTAATTCCAAGCATATTGACTGGGATTCTTGTTTGTCATCCACAAAAGGAATAGATGAAGAAGGAGGATATAAGCGGTATAAGAGAATTGAGAGATGCTATCAATGAATATTAGGATGAATTTCCATTCTTCAATGAGTCCAACTTATTGGCCAAGAGACACAACTAAAATCCCAGACCTTCTAGACTTTTTCATATCAAAGAGAATAGCTAGCAATTTTACTCATATTGAGGAAAATTTCGATCTATATAGGTTGATATCATTCTGCTGTAGGCCTATACTCAAGCTCAGCAAGAGAATAATAAAAAGACAAGCTAAGCCCACACTTGTAGAGAAAAAAAAACTACAGATTAATTGGCGAAGCTTTTAGTTGCTTCTAGAAGATGAAATAGACCTCAATGTTCAATTATAAGAAGCAAACAGCGCAGTTGTTAGAAGAAAAAGTAAAAACGTTTTTCAAACTAAGTTACTGTAATATTTTTTTACAATTAATGCGATTTGATAACAAGTATTAGCAAAGGTGATGATGAGTGAGATGAGAAAGATGATGGAAGCTAACATTACAATTTTCACTTTTAAAAGGCAGCCTGGCAGAATAAAGTTTCGAACTAGCCTACCGTAGCTTATCAAAGTTAATTGTTGTAACTTTCAGGAATAACTTTATTTAAAATTGAAGTACATCATTCTTGGGCCAATAATTTTTCATGATGATAATTAAATTGTATATTTACACACTGCATGTTTGAATCGAATTTAGTGTCAGCCTATCTTAGCTTATACCGTATTCGGTAGTATATCCTAGGCCTGCTTAAGAACTTTTTAAACCCCCTCCAACTTGAAAAAATCTTTCAGAGCTCTAATTTTATTGAAAATCTTACAAATATTTGATTTAGAATGACATATTATCTGTTAATAACACTCAACAAACCCATGAATAAGGTTATGTTATAGTAAACAGAACTAACAGACTCTTTGGTCGAATACAAAATGATAGAAGGCAGAAGACAGGCGATAGGCTGTGGCGTTGACGAATAATGGCTGTGGCTGCGCTGGCTTTCGGAAGAGTGGTTTTTCGGAACACTCGTAGTCACCCGGTCGCCGCAACACTGCTTCTGGAGGAGTACGGTCGTCATCGGATGCGGCTGTTGGTCGTGGTCGTTGGTGATACGCATGAACGAAATCGGTCCTATGATTTAACACAGAAGCAGTCCGCCATTTTTTTACGCAACGACCGACGGTCTTTACGTTTCGCACCAACCAAATCCTAGCTTTAGGCCCATTCTACACGGCCGTAGGAAACGTGGCGTTAACGTCGCGTCGAAAACGCGTGCTTGACAGAAACCATTGTGTTAAATGGGCGCGCGTTTATCACGCCCGTGTAGGCAAGCCCATATAAAGGTACCTATCCAGGATCTATCCAGATAGAATAGTATATAATTATAATTAAGATATAATAAAAATAATTATAGTAAAAAATCTGCATTTTTTGCACAGAAGCAGTCCGCCATTTTTTTACGCAACGACCGACGGTCGTCACGTTCCGCACCAACCAAATCCTAGCTTAACACAATGTGTTCTGTCGAGCACGCGTTGCCGACGCGACGTTAACGCCGAGTTTCCTACGCCTGTGTAGAATTGGCCTAATTCTTGCAAAGCGTTTATCGTTTGCGCCATTGAGCTACAATACAACCTTTGTATCCTTAATACAAAGTATTTGTATCCTAAAGGCGCCTCCATACATGCGGTATTTGGGAAATACCAAACAGTTTTGCTTGCTATTTCCCAACTAAAGCTATGTATCAACAGTCCAAGGCATGTGCTACGGATGCCTTGCTGTACAGTCTGTTGACACAAAAAAAGAGTACTACTACTAGTTACTATCTACCACATATTGACAGTCCGAGGCATGTGCAACACATGCCTCAGACTGTTGATACCGGGTTTGCTAGCAGCAAGGCAGACGCTGCACACAATTCGCAGTGAGCAGTGCCTGTTGCCTCGCAACGCACAATGAACAATTCTACAAACCAACCTCAAAATTGTACCCCATTCCTATGCATTTTTGTGGTTAAGAATCCTATTTGGGTGCAGAAGGTTCTAATAGGCAATAATAAGCATTGCCTTGAATTTTTATCTACTAATTGAGCACAAATTATCAATTAACAAGTCCAAATTATCAATTGTCAGAGCTTAGTTGCTTTGTCTCCCGCTTGATGGCACTAGTCAATTTGTTTGCGTGCTTGCATTTTTGGTTACAAAAAATGCAGATTTTTTACTATAATTATTTTTATTATATCTTAATAATAATTATATACTATTCTATAATTATAATTATAATTATAATTATTTTTGATTATTGCAGATTATATTCACACATATGCCTCAGCCATGAGTTTATACATTTTTGTGTCACCAGACTGTACTGCAAGGCATTTGTGGCACATGCCTCAGACTGTTGATACACGGCTTAACAAACACACGTCTCCACACATGCATGGTTTTCCGAGCACGTATTCCTACTGGGAATGGCAAATTGTCAACCGAATAGGTGACATTTTCAAGATCAATAATGTCAAAATACTGTCAAAAATTTCAACTTTCAAAAATCTAACAACACGGTACTAATTTCAACCTTAATCTTGGCAATGATTGAATATTAATGTTCATGGGAAATTTTAAAACATTCAAAGAATCAAGATTATAATTCAGTAAAAAAGTTACCAAATCGTACCTTTAAATTAACACATAAGAAACTTTTCCTCAATTGACTTAACCTCAATCTACATGCAACAACAAATGTGATTGGCTACAGCTGATCGACCACGACCGACAGTCGTTACGTTAAGGTACGATTTGGTTGGTGCGGAACGTAACGACCGTCAGCCGCAATGTACGCATATGGCTGTGGCTGAACCATTTTCCTTGGCACGACCCAGTCGCAATGATCTGCATTTATGATATCCAGATCTACTAGTGAAAAATAAAATTTACTTCATTTTGGTACTATTTGAATCATAATTTCATTAACTTTGATATTAATATCCTTCATGATTATAAATATTTCCCTCCTGGTCATCTCAATTATAACTTACTACATCTTCTCCAAGTCTCCCAATATATTTGAGGATAGAATCCACTGCGACTGGTCGGAACACTGCTTCTGGAGGAGTACGGTCGTCATCGGATGCGGCTGTTCGTCGTGGTCGTTGGTGATACGCATGAACGAAATCGGTCCTATGATTTAACACAGAAGCAGTCCGCCATTTTTTCACGCAACGACCGACGGTCGTTACGTTTCGCACCAACCAAATCCTAGCTTTCCGCACCAGCCAAATCGTACCTTTAAAGCTAGGATTTGGTTGGTGCGAAACGTAACGACCGTCGGTCGTTGCGTAAAAAAATGGCGGACTGCTTCTGTGTAAAATCATAGGACCGATTTCGTTCATGCGTTTCACCAACGACCACGACCAATAGCCGCATCCGATGACGACCGTACTCCTCCAGAAGCAGTGTTCCGACCAGTCGCAGTGGATTCTAACCTCAAATATATTGGGAGACTTGGAGAAGATGTAGTAAGTTATAATTGAGATGACCAGGAGGGAAATATTGATAATTATGAGGGATATTGATATCAAAGTTAATGAAATTTGCTTCAAATAGTACCAAAATGAGGAGTAATTTTCATTTTTCACTAGTAGATCTGGATATCATGAAGGCAGATCATTGCGACTGGGTCGTGCCAAAGAAAATGGTTCAGCCGCAGCCGTATGCGTACTTTGCGGCTGACGGTCGTTACGTTCCGCACCAACCAAATCGTACCTTAATTCGTCCTATGTCGGACGTGTAGATCAATCTGCCCAACTTACACTGCAGTCGATGAATTGATTTGATGCTGTTATATGCAAATGAAAATGTTGACTGCTTATAATGTCAACCATTGTAAATTCAACCATTAAAATTAATATTCTTTGGGGAAAAAATTTGTTTCTACAAATAATACTAATTATTGTGATGAATTTCCAATATCACCCACCATGCTCTATCAGCGTGGAGTCGGCAACACTGCGATTTTATTCAAGTTTTGACTTGCTTGTTGCTTTCTGGTTGAAGCAATGAAGCTTGAAGTCTTGAACTGTTGTTGAAATCTGAACTGAAAATAATGTTGTTTTCATGATTTACTTACAACAATTCTACGATAATGCAATAAGTATGGAAAGTTCTACTATTCACGAGTTGAAAATCGGTTCCGTAAGTATGATTTTACTATAATCGGGTTTTCATACATTTTATTATAAACTAATGTCTTCTTAAGATTTCATTTGAAAGATAGTGTAATATAGTGATATTATAGTGTAATCTATTATAGTAAGTTAGGCCTAACTTATGTTGGTCTGCATTGAGCTATATACCAACTATTTTGTATGTAGCTCAATGTTGGTCTGTACTGTAGTATGTTTTTGTACCACAGCCAATTTAATGTATTATGAACCGGGCCTGTGATAAATGATAATCACTGATAACGGATATCCTATGTTATGATTAGATTTTTGTTTCAAAGTCTTAGATAACTTTTCTAAGTTTTTATTTTTGTTCTAGTTGAGATAGGCTATCTAGTGTATATACTCTTATATTCAATAGTTTTAACTTTAATTTATGTCTCTGTTACTGTGAATTACTAGAATTCATTTTTCGGCTTGAAATTTTAATCTAATGGCAATCAGTAGAGTAATTCACAATTCAGGTAATGTCAATAAGTTAGCTACCTTGATGATGTACCAAATTTTTATTATTCTACCTTGTTTTACTGGTATGTGTAGCCTATCGTGATCACAGTACAATTGATTTTGTAGTGATATATGATATATTTTTTTTATAAACAGTGAATGGCGTGGTGATAATACCTACCATTGATTGCAGTTTGATAAGACACTTCACTTCTAACTGATTAGATACTAAAAAATATTAAATTTGTTAAATTATCATAATCCTAGGCTAATCATAAACTTTAAAAATATAAATAAAAAATATAAATATAAAAATTAATTATACAATAATTAATTCCCATGTAATCGAATTCGGTACTATACAATGGAATGAAGTTTCTTGATGGAAGTGAGATGGAATGTTTGACTATTCGGTTATTATTATCGAAAGAAACACTATACAATCTTATCGTAATAGATAAGATTTTGGCCCACTTATTTTTGGGAAAGATGCTATTAGTTTTTAAGCTGAATTTTCTTATCTTGATTTTTCTTTTTTCTAATCTTTGAATTTTTTTTCAAGATTGTAATTCTAATATTATTATGTGATAGACAATATCATAGTAGAATTATTGCAACTACTAATTAATATGATGTGTGGTATGAAAGGTGTATAATTGTATACGATGGTCATTCTTTTCAGTAACAAGATTTGTATGCAAGTAGGTTATATTTTTATTTTTATTTTTTATATGAAAGTCATCAGTTCTCGTTTTTATAATGCTCCTCCCTTAGCAATTGTCAACCCAGTCCTTGATAATGCTGGATTGCTGGTTGTACACGAGATTTCAGTAATTAACTAATTAATCTTTCTCTTTCTTCCTTGAAATAATTTTCCTCTATTCTACCTATTTATTTATATTCAACCAAATACTTTTCTTTCTTCTATTTCCATAAATATAATATTACTTCGTTTCTACCTGTAATATCAACTTATAAAAGTAATATCTTTATTTTACTTTCTTTTATTAGTGTACTTTCCATTGTTTTAAGCTCACATTACCACCTTATATGGTTATTATAAATGATTTCGAGCAGGAGATATCAGATGAATGTTATGATACAGTACTGGTGGATGATATCACGACTTTTGATCCTCAGATATATACAAGAAAATCGACCATAAATGGCTTAAATGTATTACAGATGAATGTTCGTAGTATAAAAAAGAATTTCGATGAATTTGTATCCCTATTCAAAATTGTAGAACTATATTTCACGTCATTGTACTTACGGAGACTTGGATAACTGATAATAATAATTTCAACTTCGCTATAAATGGATATTCAGTAATCAATCAACCTAGCAAGTTAAATAAATGTGATGGTATTTGTATATTTTTTAAAGATTCTTTAAATGTCAGCAGAATAGATTATAATATAGATGAATGCAATAGTATAATACTTAACTTATCAAAGCCCCTACAAAATGTGGATATAATTCTTTTTGCAGTGTACAGATCCCCATCTTCTAACCTGGAGCACTTTCTGAATGGCTTGGGTGTTTGCTTGGAATTTTTCAGAGTTTAAAAAATTCTATAATTCTTGGAGACCTCAATATAAATTTGATCTCGATTAACAAATCAACTAATGATTATTTTAATTCAATGTCTTCAAGCGGTTTTAAATTGTACATTAACAAAGCGACTAGGGTTCACCTAAATTCTTTTTCGTGTATTGATCATATATTCGTGAAAGCCCGTGATCTAGAGGATAATGATTTGCTGGGAGTTATTTTTAGAACAAATGTTACGGATCACTATTCCACTTGTTTACATCTGGGTTTACCGCTGACCAATAGTAGGAGTGAAATTAAAAGTCACAGATATATTTTAAACTTTAATTCACTTTTTAATATGTTACAATCCGAAAAATGGACAGATATATATGAATCTACCAATGATGCTAACAAATCTACTAACATTCTAATAAACAGATTACAAAATTTCATTCAGATTGCTTCCACTGAAAAGCCCATACCACATAAGTTGAAACCACTGAAGAACTGGATCACAAGGGGACTTATACAATCAATCCGCACTAGAGATAAAATGCACAAAACTCTCACAAAGCAGCCTAATAATGTAAATTTAAGAAAGGAATATATAGATTATAGGAACCGGTTAAACAAGCTTATCAAACAATGTAAATTTATGTACTATAGAAATAAAATTCTAAATGCTAAGGGCAATAGTAAAAAAACTTGGAGTTGTATCAATGAGCTGTTAGGCAAAGACAAAAAATCAACAGCCCCAAAACTCGACCCAGAGGTATTAAACAATCACTTTGCCGACGTGGGTAGAATATATGCTGAACGACTTGATTCAAGTAGTACTATAAATAATCAATTTCCATCCTCTCTAACACAGATCCCGGATACCATAATAAACAGTCCACATTCATTTTTCCTTCATCCTACAAATGAAAATGAGATTCGTAAAGTCATTGGTACATTAAAAAATAATTCGTCTCCTGGTATCGACAGGATATCAAATCAAACAATTAAGAAAATTGCTCACCTCATAGCTGACCCATTATCTGTAATTATTAATAAGTGTTTCACTGAAGGTGTTTTCCCACAGCATTTTAAAATAGCCGCAGTTGTTTCTTTATTCAAATCAGGTGATCAAAACGATCCTTCCAACTACCGCCCAATACTGAGTGTTTTCTCTAAAATCATGGAAAAATTAATAAAATGCCGCCTCGTTAAGTACTTGGATATCCATAAAATAATTCATAGAAATCAATTTGGATTTCAAGAAGGAAAAAGTACAGAAGATGCAATAGTAAGGTTAATAAATATGATATATAATAATTTTAACAATAAAAAAAAGACCTTGGCTGTATTTATAGATCTGAGCAAGGCTTTTGATACCATACCCCATGACAGATTACTTGAGAAGCTGCAAAACTTGGGTATACGAGGCATCCCCCCCTAAAATTATTTACAAATTACTTGAAGGACCGCTCTCAGCACCTGACGCTGGATGGTAAAACAAGCACTGTGAACCTATCAAAATACGGATTGCCACAGGGGACAGTTTTATCTCCTTTACTATTTCTGATCTATATAAATGATATGCTTAAAATGGAAATTGATAACTGTGATATTTTGTCCTATGCAGATGACACTACTCTCCTTTTCACCGCTAATTCATGGGATAACATGAAGTTCATCTGTGAAAGTGGTCTAATTAAAATTAAAAAATATCTGGATAAGCACACTTTAACCTTAAATTCTAAAAAAAGTAATTACCTAGCATTCTCACCCAATAAGTCGGGTCTCCCTGGCAGTTTCAGTGAATTGAAAATTCATTCCTGCTGTTTGTCGGCGAGAAATACCAATGTCATCTGTGACTGCCCCATGATAAAAGGTGTAAAAAATACAAAGTTTCTAGGGATTGTTCTTGACCAACACTTGAGGTGGGATGCTCATATCAATAATTTGAGTCGAAGGCTGAGATTCTTAATTTATAAATTCTACAACATTGGCATGTTAAGAAATAGGGACATTGCTCGACTGGTCTATTTTGCCTATGGTCAGTCTGTTCTACAGTATGGAATCATTGCCTGGGGTGGAGCAAGAAACATTCACTTCAATAAACTGTTTGTAACACAAAAATTTCTGATTAAAGCTATCACATCCAAGCCCAGACTGTACCCCAGTAACGAGCTCTTTAGCGAT
This sequence comes from Sogatella furcifera, assembly GCA_017141385.1. Taxonomy (NCBI): domain Eukaryota; kingdom Metazoa; phylum Arthropoda; class Insecta; order Hemiptera; family Delphacidae; genus Sogatella; species Sogatella furcifera. The sequence continues at coordinate 23,841,856 of CM029549.1, forward strand.
TTCAAAGTTTTGACGGTAAGACAGTTATACACAAAAAGCCTCATACAGTATATTATAAAAAATAAGACCCATTTGTTTCATCTGCGACACTCTCGGTATGATTTAAGACCATCCACTGTAACATATAATGTCGACCGTACTGTTCTTGATGTATGCTGTAGACAATTCATATTTGTAGCAAATAAATTGATCAATTTTCTTCCCAATGAGGTACTGTTTACTGCAGAAAATTATAAAATGAGCAAGAATGTAGAAAAGCACATCTTAAAGTATAAACTCGCTGATAAACTATTTCTATGATATCACTCCTTCTTCTGCTGGCATGCCGGTACGATGCATGGCAATTTTTTCCTTTCTTTTTTTTTTCTGATCTCCTTGCAAGACTTGCAAATATACTATTCTATTCAAATTCTCTGTTCATCATAGCCTGCTACTTTAATAAATTAGAAAAAATACATTTCATTAACATGTAATTTGTACTGGAAAGCATAATTATGCAGTATTTTTTCTATTTTCTTCTTTTTTTCATTCTATACTCTTCCCCCTTTCAATATTATTAATAATTTTTCATCAAACTTTATTAAATATTTCAATTTATTTCCCCTTGAATTTAGTTGCAGCTTTTCTACTTTTCGTATCTTATAAGACTCAGTATCTTATAAGACTTAAGTAAATATAAGACTCATATCTGCGCACGGGTTTTTTATACCTATGCAGATATTATATCCCTTCAAATTAATTATAATAAATGCAGGGATTAGGTACGGTAGATAGCATAAATCGTATGTATAAGCTATTTTGTTATTAGTTTTATAATAATCAATCATGTAATATTTTTCTTTTCATTATGAATTCTGTACTTTGCTATATCCTATTGTATGTTTTTTTGGGAAATAAATTTCATTTCAAAAGGCTAGAAATGTTTCAGATCTGAATCAGTGGAGTGCGTTTATCAAACTACAGACAAACCATGAAAACTTTAAATTCAGTTCATTTGGTTTTGAGTTCTCTGATCTCTCTTTATTGGTACACCTCACAAATCTGCTGATAAGCACTAACCCAACTGATAGATTGTGTTTATGTAAATCACTTGTTTGAAATCAAGAAATTTTGTTTTGAAAGAACTATAACCCACATGGTTCTCCATGTTTTCATTTGTGAAAAAATGAGGCTATTATAATGCTAAGTGGAACAACCCTTTGGGTCTCCTCACTCTTGAAAGCATACGTTAAATAAATTAATGTAAATCTCAGAATTTTTCCGCGGACCCCTCACCCATCAGCTATAATGTCAAGGACCCCTTCTACACTACATACCCAGAGTCACACACTATAATGAATTAATGAATTTCAATTCAAATTTGTGATAGTGTACTGCTTTCACTAAAATCGCAACACGAAATAGATTTCGTGGAATCAGCCAGATTATTGTAAACTTTCAATTTGGGTTGATACAGTTTTTAATTAAAAATTCTCAGTTTAGTTGGTCATTAGTCTTCTTCACAGTGGGTGATTTCCTCTGTGTATGTGCCGGAAGGTGTGTTCCTCTACATATTCAGATATTGTGTAGTTGGTCCTGGCCAACATGTAGTTTTTCAGATGTCTTGCAAATGCTGCATTGCCATCTATGTCCTTTGGGTTCCGTAGCAAAAGGTTGAAAAGGTATGATCCT
>CM029549.1:23844026-23921526 GCA_017141385.1 Sogatella furcifera
GTATATATTCAGTTATTGACACAAAACATGTATGTACAAGGAAGTAGCAGGTTGCAAAATTAACTGTGGCTCAAATAAATTAATTTTTATCCACTTCCACACGAGCTAGAGCATAGCCACCTTTAAAAAAGACTATGTTCTTGAAACTGACAACCATGTAGAGTAGGAGTCGGTCCATTTGAAAGAATTGAAATCATTTCTCAATCAACTGTTATATTGGAGAGTTTCTCATGTGCGTTCTCACATTTGATTAGCTACAAATCATAGCTACATTGTTAAGTCACGAACACTGTGGACTACTCTTGGATGGGTAACAGGTATTTGGCCAAGTACACATTGGCGAGGTGGAACTACCCATAAGGGTCTCCCCACCATTAAAAGTAATGAGAATATTTTTATTATCTTTTGACATAATTGTCTATTCTCAATCTTATCTGCTAATCTCTATCACAAACCATTACAGAAAACACGTAGGCTACAAGGAATTCTAAACCAATAAGGTTTCATGAAAATATTTATAATTCAATAACTTACATAAAGAGATTCAAAGTTGACCAGAAATTTATTTTCTTCTTTTTAGTCAGATTTAAAAACGTCGGTTTATGAAAGTTTTTCAAATATATTCATTATAGAATAAAAATTTTTAGTAAGTATTTGGTGATGTAATAAGAAATTGATAACTCAAAAAAATTCTTTATGAATTCATTCTTGGTTAGATTTGAATTGTGAACGATAAATGCGTGATGAAATGACAATAAGCAACAAATTATTGATTAAAATTAAAATTCAACTATAGGAGAATATAATGTAGCTATTATTTAAATGAATAAATTAATTTATTCAATATTTTAGAAGAAATTTTGTGAAAATTGGTGATTTGATTCATTTGGAATAATTTATTGCTCTAAATTCAAAATTTTTATAATTCGGTATTTCTCCTGGACTATAAATTTATTCTTAATTGAAGTGCTATGGAAATCTAACCTAGTTTCGAACTTTATTATTCATCAAAATTTGGTATGAAGACGATTTGGACATTAGTCTGTGTTTTCAACCAATAAGTTATTGTTTCTGTAGAATGAATAAATAAATAAATAAATAAAAATTTCAAATATAATAAATTGAAACTCATAATAGTTTCAAAACAAAATAAATAAAAGTATCCTTCATGGAGTTGAAAGTATAAATGCACAGAAATTTTTTGGCTCTCAGAACATTTTAAATGAGTCACATTGATTATATTTATTGCGTTGGAGCATCCATAACTTAGTCATATATGAAAAATTGTTGAGAGTTGAGCCATCATAAGCCTAATTTTTAAATAAAACTGAGATAGATGTAGTTTATGTGAAATTATTCATGAAGAAATAAGTTTCCTTTCCAAAAATAAATAAATTTGAAATTTTTTAAGGAACATAGGCCTACGGTATAATAACCTAATTAAAATTTACAAACTAAAAGTTATCTTTTTCTTAAAGTTCATCACTCCAGACAGCCCGCCAACTGTCCTGAGAGAGCTGAGAATTAATAACAGTTATTCTCTAACCGCCTAACTGACGTCAGCTATTCATGATAAATTATTTTATGACTCAATAATATTAACGAGAATACTTTGGGAAAATCACTGAAATACTGAATTGTATCATTGTAGAAGACTGTATCATTTAAATTGATGGTACAGTATCATTTCAGTACTTGATACAGTATTAAACGAGTATATGATACTGTATCCTTCTTGTTCGTGCCCCGATCTCGTTTTGGAGTTTGTGAACTTGGAGTTTTTGAAACTGTGTGGCGGTTTGGTTTTGGAGCTAATGATTCTTGGAGTTTCTGGCGTACACCCTGGGCGTTCCAGGTTCGAAACATATTCTGTTCCATGTTCGGAGATGAGAAATATCGATATTATCATCATATCGATAACCGAAACCGATAGTCGATCATGTTCTCATGTATCGGTATGATAATACTGTTGTATAATTAATTTTTGTTTTGCTTTTATTATACCATCCCATGTATCGGTAGTAATATTATATAATTATCAAAAGTCCACTATCATATTATTCTAGAACAATGATTAATAGAATGTCATAGTCGAATTAAATTTGAATTCAGGTTTGGAAATATAGCTATCCTCAACTTTACAGTTCTGAAGTAAATCGTTGAAGTTTTCCAATTGAGAACCAAACTTTCCGACATTAATTTAATCGAATACCGTATAATATCCTCCATTACTTGGCTTTTATTTATGTTGTATCAACCATCAAGTGTGTTATCCCTTTCAGTCACAGCGTCCTATATCTAGGACAATACAATTTCTGTCTCTATTTAGGAGTAGACACTCTTCTTTTGGCAGTTTTTCAGTCACAGTGTCCTAGAAATGGGACGATAGAACAGTTTCATACAGCCTGCACGCTCTAGTGACAGAAATAAGAACTAAAAATGGAATTCAATTTCATCATTCCACATGTTTCAGTAGAGTACCAACATGTGGAAGTAAATGATTTTTTTCTGCATTATATAATGATTTTATAATATAATGCTATTTTTTTCCCAATTATAAAATACTCAAACTCTTACAATTAAATACTATGATTGAGTTATAGTTTGTAGATTTTTTATGAGTGGCCGGAAAAGTATCGTACTTTATATAGGACATTGTGACTGGCGGAAGCGTCAGACAGCTGAGCTACTTCTGGAAGTGAGGTTATGTTTGTAGTGATCGCGTGTTCCAGGAGACTTTCTATCAATTCTCGATTGGTAATAATCTTTATTGGTAATTTCAAATATAGTATTCTATTGTAAATAACTTTATAATAAAATGTCTGATTCAGTCGACCCTGATAGACCTGCGATCCGAAAAGATAGGGAGAAACTTAGTGCTGACGAAATATTGGATATCTTGGATTCAGGAGATTTATCTGAAATTGAAGATTTATGTGATGATGAGAACGAGGATGCTACTACTTCTGTAAATAATGGTAAGTACTAACATTCTATTCATTTATTTTTTTACTGAAATTTCATAAAAGTTATAGGCCTAGGTTCCTACAGATGCAAAACTAATATTACTATATTGTAATTCAGTTGTCACTATTTACATACAACTTTGTTCTTCTGCACATTATCTTTCCACACAATTCGAAGACTTGTATGTTGGTGATAAAGTAGAAGGTTGATAATTTTTAGTGATAAAATGAACCTATAATTCAAAGTGTTCCAAACCATTAGTAATCTATTATGAAGCTGATTAGTTGTGGTTTGTAAATAAAAAAGCAGCAGTTTGAAATGGTGTCATTGTTTGGTTGTGTTATCTTATCTGACAGCAGATATATTTTTATCATGTTCTCAAATTCATCTACCATTTCTCAATTACTTGTACATTGGAATTCACAGAATAATACCTTGTCCAATAATATCTAGAATAATTATATCTTGTCCAATAAAATTGGATTGATTACTTGAAAAGTAAACTGTATATTCTCATACTGCATAAATTCATATTATTACTGTATATTGTAAAGTACCTTTTGGATCAATTTATTGAATGAAAATCCCTCTTATATATATATAATATAATGTAATGTTTTCAAAATTTTGCTTTGAATGAATGAAATTGAGTATAAAATTATAATAAGGCTGTAATTTTCAAATAGAGTTTTTTGAACACAATTCTTTGGTTCTAACAGATTAGCTCAGGATTTGAAACTTTGGGGAATAAGCTAAACAGTGATATTGTATTATTTTCTCATCATTTTTCTTGTTTCACAGGAAATGAAGAAGAAGAAGAAGAAGGCCCAGTCTTGGATGGTATTTCTCCAGTCTTGATGGAATCTTCATTCAACGAGGTGGAACATGACTTCACCCCACGTCCTCCACAGATGAGTCTCCGATCTCAGAGAGGTGAGCCTGCCATCATTGATGAAGAGGAGATTGAAGATATTGCTCCAGCAACTTGTCAGTCACTCAAGGACTTCCAGTTGGAATATTTCAAGGAGATGGAAATCACCGAAAAGAAGAATGTGCAATGGTTGAGAGGAGAAAGTAACCCTGACATAGTAAAAGAATATGAGGGAGGGCAAGATGATGAAGTATTTGACTCAGTGAATCCAATGGAAATTTTTTATAGATATATTCCAAGGGAGATGCTAATACAGATGGTTGAATGCACGAACTATTATGCAATTAGTAAAAATATTGCAAATTTCAATCCAACAAATGTAGAGGAAGTGAAAATATTCTTGGGGATACACCTGGCAATGGGAAATTTGGGGTACCCCAGAGTACGAATGTACTGGGAGCCACGGTTCCAGATTCCTTTGATATCTAATTCTGGTATCACTGTAAATAGATTCTTCAAATTACAAACTTGTTTTCATGTCACCAAAGAAGATGAAAAGCCAGATAAAAATGAGGATAGGTTTTGGAAAATTCGACCACTCTACAACGCTATCAGGAAAAAGTGCAATGAACTGCCAGTTGAATCCAAACTAAGCATTGATGAGCAGATGGTCCCTTTCAAAGGCTCCTTGGATGTGACGCAGTACATAAGGAATAAACCTACAAAGTGGGGAGTAAAAATATTTGTTCTTTGTGGTGAGAGTGGAACAATGCTCGACTTCCTGATCTACCAAGGATCGACAACTGAAGTGTGAAACTCAATATTCACAATTTGGACTAGGTGCTGCTGTTGTGATGCAGCTGTCAGAGAGGCTGCCTCCATTCTGTCAACTGTACTTTGACAATTTCTTCAGCACTTATCCACTTTTCCAATGGCTGATGAAGAAAGAAATATAGTGCTGTGGGCACCATTCGTGTGGATAGGTTTTGCAAGCCCCCATTGAAGACAGACTCAGAAATGAAGAAATTGCCCGTGGATCTGTGGATGAAGTCGTTAGCAATGATGGAATCATCCTAACTAAATGGTCTGACAACTCTTGTGTCACACTGGGATCCAACTTTGTCGGAAAGGGTGAATGTGATACATGCCGTCGTTGGGACAAGAAAGAAAGACGATACATTGATGTTCCTAGGCCTCAATGCGTGAAAATGTATAATGCCAGCATGGGAGGAGTTGATAAATTGGATTTTCTCATCGCACTCTACCGAACATTCATAAGAAGCAAAAAGTGGACCCTGAGAATGTTTACACATGCTCTTGATCTAGCTGTGACAAATTCATGGCTGGAGTACAGGAAAGAATCATCTCGACAACAAGTGCCATCCAAAGAAATAATGGATCTCATCCACTTTCGCCAGTATGTCTCTGAAGCCCTTATTGTTGGAGGAAGACAACCAACGAAGAAGAGAGGGAGGCCTTCTTCCGCTGAAGAAGCAACAGCTGCACCACTACACCCCAAACGAGTTGCAGCTATCAAGCCAGTGATGGAAGTGAGGTATGATGGCATGCACCATCTACCTGGAGTGAGCAAAAAAAAAACGCAAGATAGATGCATGAATGAAGGATGCTCAGGAAAAACATTCTTTTATTGCTCAAAGTGTAAAATCTATTTGTGTCTTTCAAAGAAACGAAACTGCTATGCTGAATTCCACACTAAATAATAAGTATATATATTTGCAATATTGAGAAATAATACAGACTATTATTCTATTATTATATTTCCATCCAATAATAAGAACAATAATTCATTTTTGATAACATAAATAATCTATTTGTGCTCTACATTTCTGCTACAATATAAAATAAAATGAACTATTTATATATTTGCATTCAATATTATTAGTAACCTGCAGTAGTAAATTTTTCATTACAAAATAATCATACATATTCCAACTATTGCTATCTACTATTCATAGATTTTTAATCATTGCTAATCAGTCTATAGGGGTGTACACGATACACATGCTATTTTGCTATTGTAGAATTTTTTTTGAAATTGCATTAGAAAATTTAAGATGATAATAAACAGCAGTCAGCTGATCACTATCACTAAGCAACAGGGTCGTGGTATAAATTCCTCTGTATATAGCTGAATAGCATATGAATTGTCAACACCCCTAGAATCATACAGGGATTATTATTTGAAAAGTTAGCTGGAGCGTCAGTATCAGTCACCATGTCCTATATATGGCACGATCCAGATCCGGCTTCAATATGATCCGATTTGAAAAAAAAAATTTCTAAATTAAGGAAAAAATATCTTTAGTAAGTGTACCAACTTTCAAATTTTTATTTTAAATATTGTAAATGTATGACCGAAAGGGTTATTTGGATTTTAGGCTACGGCCACATGGGCAGCTTTTTGCTGCAAATTTTGTCAACACCTGTGAAGATGTTCCCAACTCGTTCAAATTTTAATAAAAATCATGTCATGATATAATTCTAAATTCGAGTAATTTTGTACAATCAAAATAAATTTTTCATCCCTTCTCAATTTTGAAATAATGATGATAATTTTTTTTTTGTCCAGATTCCAATTAAAATTACGTCATAATTTAGTACTCAATTTCGTATCAATTGAACCACCAAACAAAAAATTTTTACCCCTTCCCATTTTAGGGTAGAAGTCATTGAAAAGGGGTGACTGGACCCCATCCTGAGCCAAATACCAAAACAAAGCTAGAATTTATTATTATTTTTATGATAGAAAATCAGCTGGTGCGGCCTGACAAGCATAAAAGTGCTGCAAATATTTGCTGCAAACGAATAGGTCACGATTCATTTTTCTCAGCAGCAGCTAGTTGAGATTTCAGTTTCATTTCAGACGGCTGAGTAAAGGGCGATTCACACATATAGTGGCGTACTAGTGTCGTACTAGTGTCGTACCGTTTCAAATGGAATCTCTCAAATGGTCTTTCCATTTGATTAACACGGAAACGGTCGGGAGTGATTCACACATGACTGTACTAGTGGCGTACTAGAGCTGGACGATGAAAGACCGTTTCCAAAGCGACTTCTCAAGGACACGGTCTATGGCGGTCTGACACGGCCTGCGACCGGCATGAGCACAGTCCTACATGTGTGAATCAGCGTAGGACTGTGCTCAGACTGTGCTGTTTTGGTTCTGGTGTTTCCAAATTCTTTTAAATTTGAGATAGAAGAAATCTGATTTCAGATTTGAATTCAGCGTCCTCAAATTAGTTAATTTCCCCACGTAGGCTCAAAAATAAGCAAAATTAAGAGACTAGTTCCCATTTAAATCGAGTCACATTAGAAACTGATTATTTTGTTAGTAGTTGGTTCAACTCTGTTCCGTAAAGTATGGGAGTTTCATAATTATTATCCCTTGAATTGAAACATTTATACTTGGGGAAAATAATTTTACAATTCAATGATATATATTTTATACTTTAGAAATTATTTGTAATAGAGTTGAAATTGAATATGAAATGGAACTGGAAAACGTTTGAAAAGTTATAACAAGAACTTATTAAGTACTTTGAAACTTATTTGATTCAATTTTGAATTTTTGTTATTATATTAGGCTTCAATTGATACATAGATGTTCATATGTATGACACAACAAGGTCACTTTTGAATATTGGTAATGATATATACCAATAAAACTAGCTGATAACTGATAAATTATATAAACTATATATTTATAAGAATATTGATAATTCACATACATATATACTTGTATCTACTACTATTACTACCATTAGTTTTACTATACTACTCTTTCTCCTTTCGTCTCATAACAAATTTGAATGTTAATTTATTATTTTGTTCTGAAGCAATTTATTAATTAAATTATTTACAGATAATAACCAATAAGAGTTCAATAACTAAAAATAGTCATCCATTAATGACAATTACAGAATTGTTAAAAATACAATTTATGAAAATCCCCAATTTTGATTATTTCTGAGTTCATGCAGGAATTATTACTAATTCGACGTCACTGAATTCAAATCTGAAATCAAAATCTATCTATCTCCAATTTTGGAGAAGGTGAGTAGTCGTGATTGAGCATCGCGCCAAACAGTCCGACACTAGTATGGTCCTATATGTGTGAATGATAGCGGTCTAAACAGTCTGCGCACGACACTAGTACGCCACTATAATTATGTGTGAATCAGGCTTAATGGTGAGAGGCGAGTAGGCGAGTACGTTAAGCAATATCAGCTGATTTGCTATAATTGAAATAATATTGTACAAAACATTGAATAAATTAAAAACTCTAGCTTTGTTTTGGTATTTGGCTCAGGATGGGGTCCAGTCACCCCTTTTCAATGACTTCTATCCTAAAACGGGAAGGGGTAAAAATGTTTTGTTTGGTGGTTCAATTGATATGAAATTGAGTACTAAATTATTGCGTAATTTTAATTGGAATCTGGACAAAAAAATTTTCTTTCATCATTATTTCAAAATTGAGAAGGGATGAAAAATTTATTTTGATGGTACAAAATTACTCAAATTTAGAACTATATTATTGCATGATTTTTATTAAAATTTGAACGAGTCGGGAACATCTTCACAGGTGTTGACAAAATTTGCAGCAAAAAGCTGCCCATGTGGCCGTGCCCTAATTGCCCTAATTAACAGGTTTTCATGATCGGTTACTGTTGTCACAACAGTGATGTGTTGTAGACAAAATAGACCTTCAAACATCTTGAAACATTACTACTGTACATTGAAACTACAGCCTGCATTAGGCTACACGTGATGAGAAGATATTGTCGGCCAGTATTAAAGCCTAGTGTAACGAATAATTTGCTAAAAATATACAATCTAAGAATTCTAATGAATCAAACGTAAATTCGAGAAAATTCTCAGTCTACCGTTTGCACGGTCAGCCTACCAGCTGCCACAACTAACATAAATATACTGCCTAATATAGGTTTGATAGAAGATGCATAACTATCAATATTCATATATTTTACTACATTACTCAGTAGTAATTCAATTACTCAAAATTCATTATGAATTATTATTATTATTATTATTAAATCATTATTCTAAACATTATCAATCCAATCATCAACATTAAACAAGTGTGGGTTACAAACTTTAGCTGCTAAAACAAAACAAGCAATGTTATTACACTGAGCTGCACAGAACAGGGAACAAGACGTTGATGAGAATGAGGAACACATCAACATGAGGAGGAATTCGTGATATTTAGCCATTCCTGATAAATTGTCCATTGATAAGTTGAAATTCTCGTCTGAAAATCGTCATGCATCACTTTTCACATGGCATTTCTCTGTACATTATCCAATTGAATCGTCCTAGGCCAGAAATGAACACCTATAATTTTTGGGAAATTTTTTACACTTTGGGAAATTCATTAAAAAACCAGTTATAAAATGGTCATATCTCCTTTTTCACATGAGTTTTCTCTGTTATTTATTCAATTAGATCGTCCCAGATCAGAAATAATTCAGATAATTTTTTATCAAGAAAAGTTTCTATGAAAATAATCCATTTGAAAGAAAAGTTTCTATGAAAATAAATTTTTTCAGATGATGAGTTAAGTACTTTGGAAAATTCATCAAAAAACTTTTCTTGATAAAAAATTATAGGTGATTATTTTTGGTCTAGGACGATCTAATTGAATAATGTACAGAGAAAAATCACGTGAAAAGTGATACATGACAATTTTATAGCTGGTTTTTCGATGAATTTCCCAAAGTGCTTTACTCATCATCTGAAAAAAAAATTATTTTCATAGAAAATTTTCTTGATAAAAAAGTATAGGTGATTATTTTTGGTCTAGGACGATCTACTTGAATAATGCACAAAGAAAAATCACGTGAAAAGTGATACATGACAATTTTATAGCTGTTTTTTCAATGAATTTCCCAAAGTGCTATAAAAAATTATAGGTGTTCATTTCTGGCCTAGGACGATTCAATTGGATAATGTACAGAGAAAAGTCATGTGAAAAAAGAGACATGATGATTTTATAGCTGGTTTTTCAATGAATTTCCCAAAGTACTTTACTCATCATCTGAAAATAGCTATTTATTTATTAAGAGCGTAATGCATGACTTTATTGCTTGCGCAAAACAGTTATCATGCAACGCTAGCAGAGCGTGATAATTTTGCAAGAGCAATAAAGAAGCATTACGCGCGAATTACATACAATATTTTTTCTACAACTGCACGAACCTGTTAATCTACAGTTTTTTCATTCCTCAATTACTGCAAACTATTAAATTACTCTTATGTAATTACCGGTACAGGTACAATCAGACATTGTCGACTTTTGTTAGGTTATGTTATGACTACACCTGACCTAATTTTGGCGAGCCATGATCAGCTGATTAGCGAGCGTAAAGTAACTCTACTGCTCATGAGCAGTTGCTTAGCGAGCATAAAGTAATTCTACTGCGCATGCGCAGATGGTTAGCGAGAATAATGAAGATTCTCCTCAGAAATGGGCTACTTTACAAGGAGAATTCAGCTTGTAAAATCTTGTTTTATGCGCAGTTGTAGAAAAAAATTATTTTCATAGAAACTTTTCTTGATAAAAAATTATAGGTGATTATTTCTGATCTGGGACGATCTAATTGGATAAATAACAGAGAAAAATCATGTGAAAAAGGAGACATGACGATTTTATAACTGGTTTTTTGATGAATTTCTCAAAGTGCTTTACTCATCATCTGAAAAAATTTTTTTCATAGAAACTTTTCTTCATAAAAAATTATAGGTGATTATTTTCGGTCTAGGACGATCTAATTGAATAATGTATGGAGAAAAATCATGTGAAAAGTAATACATGATGATTTCATACCAACTGTCGAGTTCATTATTAATTGCATGTAATGACGCAATATTCGAGGATGTTTTAATTATTAATTAATTGATAAAATCATCAAACCAAAAATCATGTGAAAAGCAATGAACTATGAGTTTTCTTGAAACATTATTATTAATTAATTGATAAAATCATCAAACCAAAAATCATGTGAAAAGCAATGAACTATGAGTTTTCTTGAAACATTGTTTGATGATATCAATTGTAACATAAGTTGGTTTCATTTGAAACATTGTAGTAGAGAATCTTAAGAGTAATGAGAATAATATAATTTTTGATCATTTTTTCCTCTTTTTCAGTGAACAGAGTGAGATGGAAGAAGATTGCTCAATTGTGTACCTCAGAGCCAGACTGGCCTAAGTCACATTTCTAAGATTTCACAGCTGAGCGAAAAAACGAAAGATTTTCTTCGATTTTGATCGCGAAAAAATCTCCGAGCCAGACTGGCCTAAGTCCACAAAAGTTTTGTCAGCGAACTAAATGATTTCAACTATTTGTGAGAACACCGTATTGATTCAATGTTATTTATATTTTGTTCTTTTTAGAGATTTGCTCTAAAATACGATATTTTAGATAAGATATCCTATTCTCTCTTATTATATTTTTGAATACTTTATAATGTATTATAAGATGCTGATTCGAAATATGATAATCCTTCTCTTTCAAAATATCAAATTTTCAAGATAATGGTTACAAAGTAAGTGCCTATTTTAATAAAAGCTTTAAAAAGTGGAAACATTTCTTTATTACTATTAGGTTCTTAATTGAGTGATGGAACTTTTTAAAATATTTTGGAACCAAGTTCTAATTAAATATTTGAATAAGCACTACTTTTCCAGGAATCCGATTTATATGAGATTTCAGGATCCAATGAGATTAATATTTTCTGAGAATGCTACTTCAGGACCAAATTTACATTCTCTTGTACATTAATTTTTTATTTTTAGATTGAATATCGCCAATTTGATTATTTTTTGTAATATTGTACAAAGAATGAATAAATTTGAAAATTTGAATTTTATATTATATAAAAAATATTTCACAATTCCACATCAATTACTTTTTCCATTGGGTACATATTCCCCCAATATTAAGAATTAACTTTTGGTTGGCCTTCTAGGCCTACTCATGATTTGGAAAAAGGATTTTGATTTCTCCCGTACCTCATAAAAATATTGATATGCATCAAGGCAAAAGCAACTCATAGATGAGGACTACAAATTCAATTATGAAATTATAGCAAAGCCAAATTGAATCGGATTTGATTGAAAAGAAATATATTTTCAATCAATTAAAATATAATAATCAAGGTCAGACATTACAATTACAGGTATATTTCGAGCTATGTGTACTGCAGTACTGCAAAAAGGAGTAACATTTTCTCTTTGAGACATGAATGATTGGATTACTTTTTCACTCATTACTTGTTTACTGATAGATGAAAAAATATTTCTGTTTAGTTTCTTGATACTTCTTTTAGTTTCACTTATCATACTTCTTAATGAAATACAAGCTTGGTTTTGAGTAAAAAAGAACTCCCACGTAACTTAGGTACAAACTTCAAATTTTGCACAATGATTTTGATTATACTGAGGATTGTTTTTACATAAGCTAATTTTGTTAAGTAATGTTACCTATTCCATCAAGATAAATTTTTGTCAAACATAACCAGATTTCATAAGTTCGTTCTTACGCCATTCATGAAAATGTACAAATAACCTGCTAGTTGTTCTATAAATTTTACGAGTGAGAATTTGATAATTATACAACGAAAATGGGTACTACATGTACGCGCGAGAATTGCAGATATTTTATACAAACAGTTGTTATTGACAATCCTACCCAATGTGAATTACGTTATATTAATGAAAAGGCGAAGTTTATACATATAAATGTTCATTTTTGGATGTAAAAGATATCTTTCATACCCTTCAAATGAGAGACATGTATTCAAGTTTGCAAAAATGATATGGGCATTATTTTCTACAAAATTTTTCACAGATGAATCATTTAATTCTCGCTAGGAAAGTCTCGCTTCGTCATGTGGCAGATTCATGAAGAGTGGCCGATACTCCAGTGGAATCTAACTGAGCATTTTCTGGATTGAATTGCATTGAATTTTGCAATGCTGATTTTTTTTTCAGCCAATCTTAATTGTGGGAGATTCTGTGGTAGGACCAATTCACCACGTCTCCTGTTGAGGTTCACTTTTTTGAATGATTCATCTGTCAAACAATTTTTATAGAAAAGAATGCCCATATCTTCTCTACGAACTTGAATCCATACTACATTGGATAGAAGGAAGGCTTCGCCATCTGTATTTTTCTTCCTCATAACAAATGGTCCATTTCTTGGATTTATCTACTGGCTCGTACCACGAAAAAGGTGAAGTGCCCGTACATTTTACTGTAGAGCACTTCACCTGTTTCGTGGGCACGAGCCGCCAGTGGATTTATTAATTTAATATTTATTTCTCACATGATCTAATCAACAGAAAATACAATTTCCACAGTCCAGAAACGTTTAGGCCAAATAAAGATTTTGTAGGATCATCCTTGATTGTAGAAGAGTTTTTAAAGTTGCTGAATTTTGACAACTCTTTGATGAAAGGCTTGAAAGGATAGGAACAGTACAATATTTGGCCTATCGGCTTGGATCAAGCCGACTAGCGATTCTTGTGATTGATTTATTCCATTTGTGTGTTGTTTGATTTTTGTAACTTTTTGGTAAAAAGTTTTATAGGCTACAATTTACAATCTTTTCTAGTTCTTGGCCTCCTTTACAGCTTCAGGTTTTAGAATCGAAACTAGGCTCAATATCTCGAAATGTGAAACACAAAATGACGATGATTATAATTTTATTTAAAAAATGCTCTATACTGTTTGCCTTCTATGGTTCATGAGTACAAATCAGTGAAAAACTTTTACGTAGCCTATTTATTATTATTTTACGCATATTAAATTTTTCAACATCCTAATTATTCCGTGTTTATGAAGAAAATTGAACAGTTTTCAATCATTTTCATATGAAAGAATATCTGAAATATCGATTTATAAATTCATCATTTTAGAAATAGTTTCCGCGCCCAGAAGTAAGCGATATTTTTTGATGTTGTTTGAAGGATATCTTCGATGTATGAATGAAATACTTAAAAATTGTTTTGGTCACCATATTTTCAATTTAGTATTTTTAAACGTCTATTGTTAATTAAAATTCATCTCAAATTTCAATTCAGCATCTTGAAATACAAAAGAATGGAGCTGTACTTATTAAACCTTTCTCGTCAAAGTGAGAAAATTATCATTTTTGGTCGCCATATTGAAAATATTCAATTACACGATAATTTTATCAAATCGAAAATATATTTTTGGATTCAGCGTCTCAGAATACATATAAACTGATTCAAAAAGAATAAATATCGGCATTTTATGGCCGCCAATAACTACAATAATCAAGGGCTTTTAGCATTGAATCTGGACTTAGGCCAGTCTGGCCCGGAGATAAAAAAATCGCGTATTTCCAAACTTCATCCTTCGATAGAATGGCAAGGAAACGTCCTAGGACACTTTTGATGGTACCATTCGATTCAGAAAAAAATTGTCTTTCAGAAACAATAAAAACCCGAAAATTGAAAATTTTGGACTTGGGCCAGTCTGGCTCTGAGGTTTAATTATTAAAGCTGTCACTAACATAATCTTTCCTGATATCAAACATCTGATGGCGTCTGGGTTATACTTGGGTATGGTCAATATTCCATTTTTCTTTCTAATATGTTTATGGTATTTCCAATTGCTTCTATTTTCTTTATAGTTCAAAATATTATTATGCACAAAAATATTATTATGAAATATTATGTTCAATCAACTATAATTCTATCAAGTGATATTGATAATGATTGATCTCATGTTGGAAGGATGTAAATTTTGTCGAACAACCATAAAACATCAATATTTCTAAGGCCACTCAAAAATTCGATATTAAAGTTCCAATATCAATTAGAAGTTTCTACGTTTCTGGCAATTATGACCGCTTGTGAGCTGGTCGGATCATGACGTCAGAACCTTGGGGGAGGAGTGGGTCCAAACACTCAGTGGACGGATATAGTTCTATTACAATTTACTGCGGTACATTGATTATTCCTTGCTCTTCACACATTAACACCAGATGATTGTTATACACAGAATGGATACACTGTTGCGTTCAAGGTAATTAGATTAGATTACTCTGTATTTTGTAGATTACTCTGATCATCAAAATTTGAGTAACCCTCAACTTCGAGTGTGCTTGGAAAAACCGGACATTAGTGTTAAGTATAATCGTTTTTATAATACACAAAGATGATTTTTTATAATAGCTGAGAATGAATAATTTCCATAGATTTTTTTATCATTTTTTATGATACAGAAAATGGCCATTTGAAAATTGAGAACAGGATTGAGATTGTTGAGTCAGTAAAATATTGGGATGAATTGAGTAATTATTCAAACTTTAAGAAAATTTGAATGGGAATCACTTCTTCATCTTAGAATTTATAAATTATATTGGTTAAGCCTGTTCAAGCAAAGAAGACTCTGTAATCTAATTACCTTTGTTGTGTTAACAGAGTGAGAATGCTGGGTTATTGAGAGGTGTGTAAGACCCTACACTACCTAGACCCTATTCACAACAATCACCACTTACTTGGTCCGCATTTGAATCAAAATAATAATCATAATAATATTCGTATAACCTGGCTGGCTCAGGTCTGGTGTCAGAGTTTTCAGGTTGCTCCTGATCAATTTCAGGGCCTCTGACATGACTTAACGACTGTTTTTTAGGCAGCCGGGACCGACGGCTTAACGTGTCCATCCGAAACATGGTAAAGTGGCCTGAGAAAAATTTCTGGTCTGACCTGGGTTTGAACCCGGGACCTTTGGGTTGCAACGCCAGCACTTAACCCACTCAGCTACGTCTCCCCCATAGCATCATTTTTGAAACATCGTGTACTCATGTATAAAATTTGATGGACAATCTTTTTGAAAGAAAATTTATCTATTTATAATTTATCTATTATTTGATATAATTTTTTTACAATTCATTGTGTTATACAAATGTCTATCAAGTCTCATTGTGTAAGTTATTCGAGCCTCTTTTAATATGTAATAGAATAGAATTATGTAGCCTATGCATAGATATTAACTGTTGTGATCATTTTGAGGTTGATAAGAAGGGATTTGGCATCTTCAATATTATTACTATTACCGTCTTTAATAATTATTATTTTTTTATACAAGAAACACACGTTGCATCAAACGTTTGATCAAACTAATATCAGCTCCACAAATTCCATAGAAGGTACTATGTAGGCCTATTGCAATGATGCTAGTGAATATTGATCAACATTTATTAATTATGAAAGTTTTTATGTCTTTTACGTTGTACCAATTCATTTTTGTTTTCTTGCAGAATCATTCAGCAGCAGCTACCACCACCACCTCCACCACTGTATTCGAAATGGACAAGCAAAATTAGGATATCCATAGCCTCTGAGTGGGAAAGATATGTAATTTTAATATTTTGTTTGATGAATTAATGTTATTGTTAGTTATTTCACTTTCATACTGAGATGGATCAAATGAACTATACTTTTTATCCAAGTTTTCAAGTCAAATAGCATCTTTCATTATTGTTGCCAAGTATTTATTTAATTGTATTTCAATTTTTGTTAAAGTAAATATGAATAAGAATAAGAATGCTTTTATTCCTTCAATGCTTACATGTAATGCTATAGGAAATGTCAGTAAACAATATAATACGAACCTTCATGTTTTAAATTATACTGTAAATTACACATGGTACAATACAGACAAAGTAATTCAATAAAGTTCAAGCTGGTCTTGTTTGGATGTGACATAGAAAAAAGAGTATATTTACAAGTCATTGATTATTTCACTCTTCAAATTAAAATATATTGCACATAGTTGGAAGTAATATGTCCTTAAGTTTAATCCTTACCTTGTATTTTCAATAGTTTTATGACGAATTGTATTCAGAGTAGAGTTTTTTATTGTGCCCCAAAATCTAAGGGCGGAGAATATAGAGCTGTCTTTACCAGAACTTTGAATTATCATTCCAAACCCTAAAGACCCCTCCCAATAGTTGTCTCACATATTCAATAATTGAATACCAAAAATTGTTTGCTTCCATTCATTTAACATTTTTAGATTTTACAAAAATCCTTCATCAAAATAGTTTTTTCAGCTACTTTCACGTAATATTTGAATACCAGTTTTTCTGAACCATCATCCTACTGTTACATGTAACTACATTGTAAAGAAAGTTTACTATGTGAAATTGAAGCTCATATCAAAACATTATCAAATACGAACATCAAAACAGGAAAATTTAAATTTTGAAAATCTACCAGAGATATAATCTAATTTTCTCTCTCGTAGAGGGGATCTGGAGCTCTAAATTCGCCCTGAAAAGGGTATTCAATCAATCAATTATTTTCTAATATTACTCTAATTTTTAATTATTTTTCAAGTTTTGAGGTAGTGTCTCATACTCTTGAGGATATCATGAAGTATCATGTCTGTGTTGTGTCCGCCAGAACATATTTTGATAGCTAAAAAACACTTGTGACTCTTCTTAACTTTTATTACGATTATTATATCTAATTGAGATTCAAACCGTTTTAAATTGTGTTGTTGTCCTTTGCACGTAATTAGGCTATGTAGGCTTCTTCCATTCCTATCAAGATAGAGGTGAGTGGTTTGAAAACCAATACCATAGTCTAACTATACAGTATACAGCTTAGTATATCTACGCCAATACAAAGATGAGAAAATAATTTAGAAATAGAGAAACTGATCAAGAAGAAAGACGATGATGAGTAGAGCATTATAAAACCAGTGATTCATTTACTCCTAGGTTATGATGCTCAAGAAACATTTAATAAGAGAGAGTCTTGTATCAATTAGATTCTTCCTGAATCATTTTTATGTAAGACAGCTCAATATCAGCGTTTTCTTATGTGGAAAAATGTAGAAGAGATACTTGAGAGAAAAAGGTGATGACAGTCATTATCATCAGTTTCAATATTATTCAACGAGTGCTTCCTCAATATAGTATAAGCCTAAGTATAAGCATTTTATTCTTCTAAATAAGCATTCTCATGAAAAAACTGTGCAATCAAACTATAATAGTTAAGTACGGTACCATGGAAAAAATCACCAACAAAATAAAATTTATGAATTTGTGTTCCTCTCTTTTCTTTATTGGAATGTTTGCTAGAATGCTTTTCTAATAATTCGAATGTTTACAATATTTTGTAGTTAGCTAGGTTCAATCAATCGGGATATTTCCCTTTGAACTTCAACATAAGTAACTATTTTACACATTATCAAAAAAACACTAGATAGGTTAAAATTCGTTAACTACTGCTATAAGATTTGGTAATAATATTGTATGACACCAGGCTTCCTGAATCAGGAATTCACTGCAAGTGCCTATTGATTCCACTGAAAATATTGAAATGTTAAAAAATATGTACTGAAAAAATAATAATTTTAAAGATAACTGTGATATTTGTTTTAAGTTGTTTGTACATTTTCACTTGTAAAAAATCTTTGATACTGTTTGACCAATAAACGTTTAAAACTATTTTCCATTTCATTTTCCTTGAATAGTTTTTTTATTAATATTAGATAGTTTCTAGCACTGGAAACTCTTCTATATGATTTGCATTTGATTGATAGACCTAATTCAGGCTATGTATTATTCAATTTAATCATTGCCACTTGACATAAATCAAAAATAAAATTCAGATTTCAATATTAACATAAAAATTACTACCGTATATATTCAGTTATTGACACGAAACATGTATGTGCAAGGAATTTGTAGCAGGTTGCAAAATTAACTGTGGCTCAAATAAATTAATTTTCATCCACTTCCACACGAGCTAGAGCATAGCCACCTTTAAAAAAGACTATGGTCTTGAAACTGACAACCATGTATAGTCTATACAAGCAAAGAAGACCCTCTGGCAAGATGGGAGGATGACTCAAGCTCGGTCAATATTGGTTCAAAAATTATCAATTTGATCTTGATTTGTAGATCAAATTGTTTCCCACAATTTGAGATCAAATCAATGATTGAACCAATATTGACCAAGCTCGGTCAATATTGGTTCAAAAATTATCAATTTGATCTTGATTTGTAGATCAAATTGTTTCCCACAATTTGAGATCAAATTAATGATTGAACCAATATTGACCGAGCTGGAGTCATTTTCCCATCTTGTCAGAGGGTCTTCTTTGCTTGGACAGACTAGAGTAGGAGTAAGTCCATTTGAAAGCATTTAAATCATTTCTCAATCAACTGTTTTATCGGAGAGTTTCTCATGTGCGTTCTCACATTTGACTTGCTACAAATCATAGCTACATTGTTAAGTCACGAACACTGTGGACTGCTCTTGGATGGGTGACCGGAATTTGGCCAAGTACACATTGGCGAGGTGGAACTACCCGTAATGGTCTCCCCACCATTAAAAGCAATGAGAATATTTTTATTATCTTTTGACTCAATTGTCTATTTTCAATCTTATCTGCTAATCTCTATCACAAACCATTACAGAAAACACGTAGGCTACAAGGAATTCTAAACCAATAAGGTTTCATGAAAATATTTATAATTCAATAACTTACATAAAGAGATTCAAAGTTGGCCAGAAATTTATTTTCTTCTTTTTAGTCAGATTTAAAAACGTCGGTTTATGAAAGTTTTTCAATATATATTGATTATAGAATAAACAAAAAAATTTTAAGTAAGTATTTGGTGATGTAATAAGAAATTGATAACACAAAAAAATGTTTATGAATTCATTCTTGGTTAGTTTTGAATTGTGAACGATAAATGTGTGATGAAATGACAATAAGCAACAAATATTATTGATTGAAATGATTAAAATTAAAATTCGACAATAGGAGAATATAATGTAGCTATTATTTAAATGAATAAATTAATTTCAAATACAATGAATTGAAACTCATAAAAGTTTCAAAAACAAAATAAATAAAAGTATCCTTCATGGAGTTTAAAGTATTCTGTAAATGCACAGAAATTTTTCGGCTCTCAGAACATTTTAAATGAGTCACAATGATCATATTTATTGCGTTGGAGCATCCATAACATAGTCATATATGAAAAATTGTTGAGAGTTGAGTTATCATAAGCCTAATTTTTAAATAAAACTGAGATAGATGTAGGTTATGTGAAATTATTCATGAAGAAATAAATTTCCTTTCCAAAAATAAATAAATTTGAAATTCTTTAAGGAACATAGGCCTACGGTATAATAGCCTAATTGAAATTTACGAACCAAAAGTTATCTTTTCATAAAATTCATCACTCCAGACAGCCCACCAACTGTCCTGAAAGAGCTGAGAATTAATAACAGTTATTCTCTAACCGCCTAACTGACGTCAGCTATTCATGATTAATTAGTTTATGACTCAATAATATTAACGAGAATACTTTAGGAAAATCATTGAGATACTGAATTGTATCATTGTAGAAGGCTGTATCATTTAAATTGATGATTCAGTATCATTTCAGTACTTGATACAGTATCAAACGAGTATATGATACTGTATCCTTCTTGTTCGTGCCCCGATCTTGTTTTGGAGTTTGTGAAACTGTGTGGCGGGTTGGTTTTCGAGCTAATGATCCTTGGAGTTTGTGACATATACCCCACACACCAAAACAAATCTTCACAGATACTAGCGCTAGGGTGAGGGAAATTGAAACAACGAGACTCGCATAGACAGTTAAAATCTGATAAAGAGGAACGAGCTCAAATTCCCATGACAACCGAATAATTATGTTTTCTTAATCTTGATCATTTTGAATTGACGAAATTTCAAATAGAATTTCCAATGTTATGTTTCGACTACTACAAGTGTTCTATAAAAAATAATAATGAGTGAAGAAGAATTCAATAAGCCATACCTCGAAGACTCTTGTAAATGTTGACTCTTTAGATTCTCTGGTAAGGTATTTTAATATTTTTTAGTCTTCTAATTCCTTAAACATTTTTTAACCTTTGTTGGAACCATCAGAATTTTTCTCATGACATGTGAAGCCACGTTTACACCGGAGTTAATAAAACAATATTGTTTATAACTCATTATGTAATATTAACAATATTATGTTTCTCCGGTCAAAAAATATATGGATACACTATATACTTTATATTCACTGCTTTGGTGTAAACGTGGCTTTGGATAACCATTCTGAATATAACTTGAGAAAATTTAGTTATTTTGTCAATGTAAGTTATTGTATTTTATTGCAATCAACTAAATTTGTCATCACTCATCTTTTCATAAAAAAGCTTAGTTGAATGAATATATTTTACTTGGAACTTTCCCAATAGGCCTATTTTATAGCTGTTTTGAAAGTAGGTTATTAATTTCACTATTTTTCAGCATGGAAAGAGATCTGCTACAACATTCCACAAACCACATTCCACATTTTCACCCATGCAAGTTTGCTGCAGAGCTTGTGGGGATATTCTGACATATGAAAAAAATGATACAAATCCTCTAGTACAGCATATAAGGTCCAAGCACCCGGAGAAGAATTTAGTATGCCTCCCAGCAGTTTATTCAGAAAAACATGCAAGATTTTCTGTTGGCAGTGGAGAAACCAAAGCATCAGCAAAGCAAGATGTAATATTATTTATATTATAGTACAGTAATAATTGTTTTTTTAGTTAAAGTATTTTAAATAGGCTACTTGGACTATGATATTATAAAATAGGCTAATTATATTATTCAGGAGTGATTTAGATGAGTCAGAACTCAAATATAGTGAATGATGTATGGTTTATTATGTTAAATTTAAAATGTTATTAGGCTATTGAATTTTTTTAGTTTTATAACATATTCATCATAATGGATTGTATTTCCTTTATATATAAAATAATAGTATAACCATTTATCATTCAATTTATTATTACCGTTTAACTAAGAATACTCAGTGGAGGAAATAGTCAAACATCAGAGGAGTACGTTATAGTCTTGTCAAGCAAAGAAGACATTTCTTCAAAATGGCAGCTGTTCAATGCTGCCAGTAGTAGAAATGAAAATAGTCTCACCATCTATCTCTCATCACATCAGTGGTATTTTGGCAGAAGTGATTTTACACAAAAATTCTCAGTACCTAGTTAAAAGTAGTAGGCTACTCACATTCTAGTTTCAATCGGCCATTTTGAAGGATTGTCTTCTTTGCTCGACAAGACTATAATCATGCCCTTTAAACTCTTCGAAACACCAACTCCATCATATTACAGAGAATTTCAAGAAACATGGCCCTTAATAATCTAATACAAAATAATTTCTCTATTTTACACCAGCGCTTGTGGTTTTGAATGGAATATATCCTAAGAAGCCGTCTAAAAACAAACAATATTCAAAGGAGCTCTGCTGACTCCCAAAATATTATAATTTTAAATATTATATACTTTTTTAAATAATATTAATAATTATTGTTATGGCGATAAAACAAAGTGTATGAGTTAATATTTACCTTTTCTACTTCTTTTTTTAACACTCCTATTGTAACTTAATGTTTTCACCATATTACTTCATAAACGTTTAATGGAAGTTCAAGCTTAATGGCATGTTTAATAAAAATGTATCAGACTTTTCAAGCATAAAAATTTTCTATATTCTATTTATAAATCATATTTTTATTCACTTCTCAATACATAGTCGACCATGCTGTCAATAAAATAGTAGCATGTCTCCGCCTTTTTCTGATATTACTTAAGATAATAAATTGATCGAACAGTATTTTTTCTTTTAGAGAAGTAATGCTTTTTAATAATTGAATTTCAGAAAAATTGTGTCAAGTATGAATCAGACGCTGACACAGTAGACCTGAAGAAGAAAGCATCATCACATCTAAATTTCATTGGCACCAAATACAAATATACAGGTGCGGTATAATAATATTTTGTTAAATAGCGCGTAGCAAATGAAGGTTTTTTCAAGCCGTACAACGATAACGAGTAGCCTACGATTTCATATTAAATTAGCTCTGTGTACAATCTGCCTAATGTAGTTGATGCAAGCTGAGAAGACACGCAGTGACTTTGGCAATACACTTAGCATTATTGTAACAGGGTGTCTTCTCCGCTTGTGCAAACTATGCATAGTCACAGCCTAAATACAACAGTAAATCGGCCTAGATGACAATATTGCCTCAAGTTGTCTTCTCTCGAACTGTGCACGAACTGCTGGATACTTTCAAGTAGATCTTATTTACATGCTATGATTCAATAAGTATTCCTGTACTAATAAAACGTTTTTAAAACAAATATTTGATACAAGACGTCAGACTCCTGTGAATGACACTCTATATTGAATTTATGAACTATTTTCAATTCTTTCTTACATTCAGTTTCGAAACATACAACATACATAAGAGATAACATATTTCAAAAAATGAAACATATTTTCATGGACATCTACAATCTACCATACAACAGAGGGCTACTACAGCCTCAGAGCGGAGCTCGGTACCTAAATAGTAATAGTAATGTAGAAGTTTAGTAATAGAACAGAGGATGCAAATCGTCTGTGCTGGATTTGTAATAATTGTTATAGGCAATGCTATGGGCAAATCATCTTCAGTGGGCGCATAAAAATGTGCCTGTATCCCCAATTCAGTTTTATTATATATTAATTTATGATTATGTCATTATAATGTTACAGGGGTTTATTCAACCGCCTTTTCGAAAATTTACTCTACCAGTGTGTCTATCTACGTGTTCATAATTATATTATTTTATTTGCGTATATTACCCACATCCTTGACTGATCATCATAGCAATAAAAAAATTTGAATTTCACCCTTCTTATTCAATAATAAATTATTTTCAATTCTAAATTGTAATTTTTGGTTCACAGTTAAATACTACGGCCACAGCAAGAAACTCATAAAATGCCCCCAATGCGGTAAAAACATATACCCAGTTCTGAAGCAGAAAACACACAGAACATTGCCCGGTTTTATAAGAGCTTTCTTCTACCTAATGTAAGTTTTGTAATATTTAAGCCTATGTGAGCTACTGTAATTATAAACTCAATTGATTTTTTGTGAGTTATTGGTAATATTGTAATGTATCTGTAATCTTCAACTCCATTGACTGTATGATAGTATAATACAGAGTTCGCCAATGAAGTGGGACGATTTGAATAAGTTACAGATTGTTTAAGAAATTGTATTTTTGTAATTTTTTCATGAGGGGGCCAGGGATATCCCCGTTTTGAGAAATGACGCAGTTTAGAAACAAAACATTGACAGCATTCATGGCAATTCTCGCAGTGTGGTTTGTTGTTCCATATTGTTTGTTAATTCAATAGAAAACGGGCGAGTTCTGGTGTAAGAGAGTTATGAATCATTTCGATGTAACGCACAAAGTTAAAAGTCACAGCAAATCTACCCGTTTCTTTCAGGCCCGGCTGCAAAAGTGCATAGATTCCAATGGAGGACATTTGGAAGATGTTATATTCGGAAAAATTATTTTTGACTTATTGTACACTAAATGGCTACATTTCAACTTCCTATTTATGATGAAAAAATAACAAAAATACAATTTCTTAAACAACCTGTTGCTTATTCAAATCGTCCCACTTCATTGGCGAACCCTGTAGTACTCGTACTCGCATCAATTGGAGTACTATAGGCTATTGATTGTTTTTCAATTTGGATTGAATGCACTATTCACCTATCTATGAACCTGTATTATGGAAAATGGGTTCAATCATTAATTCTACCTCATTAATTTTGATTTCTTATTCCGATTCATCAGATGCTGGCCCATCAACTTTCTTCCTTTTCTATTGTGCGGTAAAAACGAATACCAATTATACTGCCAAAAATGTCAGACAAAAATAGGAACACAGGATAAAAACGGGGTGGTAGTTTTGACAGATGGAAAGGATAAAGAGGAAGAAGGCGAGAAAGAAGAAGATGAGAACGAAGAAGACCAGAAAGAAGAAGAAGAAGGAGGAGGAGGAGGAGGAGGAGGAGGAAGAAGAAGAAGGAGAAGAAGAAGAAGAAGAAGAAGAAGAAGAAGAAGTAGAAGAGGAAGACGGTGCGGGTGATGATGAAGATAAAGGAGGAGGGGAAGCAGGAGGAGGAAAAAAGGATGAAGATAAACAAAAGGAACCAGAGAATGAAGAAAAGGAGGATAGGCGAGGAAAGAGAAATAGTCGGAATAGTGAGGATAGCAGGGACGATGAAGATGAGGAGAAAAAAATGAGTGATGATGACGATAAGAGTGAGGACGCGCCGTTGGAAACTCGTATGATGTTGAGAGAATTGAAGGAGAAAGAGAGAAAAATCAAGGATATAGAGAAGGGGAAGCAAAGAAAAAGGAGAGCGAATGTTAGGCATAAAGAAAAATACGATTCTAGTATTTCCAGTGTTCCTTTAGGGAAAATATTGGGTAGAAAATCTGGCAAATTATTGAGATAGAACTCATTAAAAAAATAGAGAAAGGAAAAATATTCACCATTTTTATAAAGAAAATTTAAACAAAATGTGACGTTTTGAGAAAATATTAGAAAAATAATAATTTTTTTAATAATATAAATGAGATTGAAAACTATATATTTTGCCGGATATTTTGGCATGATATCGAAGAAATATTACAATTTTATACTTTTTAGAACTTTGAAACCATTTTATATTTTTTCAAGACTTGATCAAATATTTAAAAAGAATTCTCACCAATTGTAACAAATAAAGATAAATGGTCATAGAAATATTGAAAATTTTGTTATATTTTTAATTATCTATTTCACATACCTTCCTTCATTTATTTTTTCAAAGGTATAAATGATGATGAATTATGATGATAAATATAAAATGATGAATTATAATGAAATTTATTGATGCAGACTGATTTAGGATTTTGTTGTACATACTCCATTCAATAAGTATCGAGACTGGTTTGCTGTAGCCTCAACTGAGCTTTATAGGGGGATCCGACCAGTGGGGATCGATAGATGGGATCTTTACGAATAAGAATCAATTTGGTTCAGTCGCCTACGTGCATTAGTTGAGGCAGGAGGTCGATTTCCGCGCCGAGTGTTTTTACCTCGCGTCGCAGCATCAACATGGAGCTTACCATCAAGGAAACCTACGCTCTAAATCTTTGCTTCAAACATGAAAAATCAGCGTCGCAGACCCTCTCCCTTGTTAAAAAGGCTTTTGAAGAAGACTCCTCGAGTCGCGCAAGACTTTTCAGGGGTACAAAATGTTTTAGGAAGGCCAAGAACTCGTTGAAGTTCTTGTTTGGCATTGGACGCCTGACAAACGTCTGAACTGGGGCTTGGGTGGTAAAAACTGAAAACATTTTGGTCTCTGACAGGCGTATAATAGTCGCCCTCATCAGTGAGAAGAATGGTCTTGTAGTGAAAACTATCCACACTATCAAACAGTTGATTTGGCGATGAGAAAAACTGTGAGGAATTTTCCAACTGTGGAGCTGTGCCACAGTGCGATTGTTGAGCAGCATCTACTGGCGAAATTCTGCGTTTCCGAATCATATCAACTCCCTGAACAATCCACCTGCCTTTTTTCTTACTTCTATTAGTGAAAGTCCGCTGTGATGGCAGGGGTTTGACTCTGATGGCTTGACTTTGGCTTCCAAACAGCTGCGACGCGCTCTCAAAACACTCGGCGCGAAAATCGACCTCCTGTCTCAACGAATGGACTCGGGATGCTAAACCACAGTGTTCCTGAACGGTAAAGAACCGTTCTACTGAGCTCAACCAGTTGGACCCCCCTTCACGTTTCTGTTGAGTCTACAGAGAACCAGTCTCGATACTTACTGAATGGACCTTGTATTGTATATTGTGTAACTGTAGGGGAATTTTGTTTATTTTTCAAAGTGGGCAAGCTGGCATGAAGGATTAACTTACTATTTTTCACGTTAACATGGTTTATAAGAAAGATTATTCATCACATTCATTAATTCAAACATGAATAGCCTACTGAGCGTGTATTCTCTCAAACCATTGTAGCATATTATTGTATATAAATAAATATACAAAATTATATCAAATATATATTTTTGGGAAATATACTGATTTTAAGAAGCTTAGGGGGAACTCAAGGGATAAGGATATATTACCCCTCTCACTTTAAAGTTTATAATATATAATGAAATGATACATATTGTATATACGCTATATTATACAATAAGGTAAAAGCACCAGTAGTGGCCATGTTTAAGGAATTTTTTATAGTTTATGCAGAATTGTAAGTCCATTCCATCATTTTATCTCATCTTAAACTCAATGAACATGTAGCCAAGATTCTTCTTGATTGACTTGTTACTTAAAATGGCTGATATCTCAATTCAAAAAATAATTATTAAACTTTTCGTGGAACTCGATTTTGATTCTAAAGTGGCCACTATGATTCAGTAGTGGCTAGGTACTGATTCTATAGTGACCACATGATGTTCTATGCTTATTTAAATTTCAATTTCTCAAGCTGCTTGTTGCAATCATTTAAGTAAGCTAATTTTTCATTTCAGGACGCGATAATAACGCCAGAAATAATAATAGGTTATATTAAAATGAGTTGAATTGGTAATACATTGTTGGTGGTTACAAGCCACTAGAAAAGTGAGGTTAAATCATAAAATAGACGTTTTAAAGTTATTTTTTCTCTGTAACCTATTTGAAACAGTCTTAGGAGAACATAAATTTGAATAACATCAACTTTTACTCTAATATCTACAAATTCTACAACAATATCTATTGGGTGGCCAGTCTGCTTTTACGCCAAAATATCAGCTATATTTGTCTAGAAACCTTCTTAACAACAACTAGACATTCTAGGGAATGATTATAACACCAGAAATTGCGAAATTTTCAGAATTTCTAGTCATAATAAAAAAATTTGTATTCGCTGTGTGCAAGTGAGTGGAAAGGATATTTTTGGCGATCGAGGCGCTATTGGCGGATCATTTCGGCGAAAAATTGATCGAATTAACATTGGAGATAGGGCTAAACCTAAAATAATGTCCTGGAGAATTTGTTGTGTTCTGGATTGCAAAAATAAAACACGCAATGGAAATTTCAAGTTCTACACTTTTCCAGTTGCCATACATAAGTTTCATCAATAAAAAGAATGGTTCACTGCATTGAATAAATATTGATAGGTGAAGCTAACCTAATTGTTTTGTTTATGTGTAAAAGAATTTATCGATCAAGTAGGACCATGGAGTGCTCCATTCTAACCTGTACATGAGGTAATGTACATAAATAGTTTTTATGTTAGTTAATCTAATAAGCTGTTACTATCAACACAAAAACTCTATTAATTATGTTTTAATAAGGAATATTCATATCATTCAATTTTTAAAATAAATGTGAGCTTGTGCCAATTTTTCATTTTCATGTAAGATAACTTATCAGCTGTTATCTCAAAGTTTTTGTCGACTCTCAAATACATCTGTTTGCGGTTGTCTGCTCTCAAATACTTGAAAACTAGGATTTTTCTAATACAATGAGCTATAATACTATCAATAACTAACATTCCTATCCTAAATATCATGTTATAATTACTGAGAAATGCATGAAGCAGCAAATAATACCATTCTAATTATAAATGCGTTTTTCCCATTTAGCGCTATGCTTTGTATGCTAAAACGCATAGAAAAGTACACACGATAATCCACCAGAGCGCAGCACGGTAGATGCTCATAGCGAATACATGCCTTCTTACTGAAACGTCTAAAGCCGCGTATCGACAGTCCGAGGCATGTGCTACGAATGCCTCGCTGTACAGTCTGTTGACACAAAAAAAGAGTACTACTACTAGTCTGCTATTTACCGCGTATCAACAGTCCGAGGCATGTGCCACACATGCCTCGGACTGTCGATACCGGGTTTGCTAGCAGCGAGGCAAACGCTGCACACAATTCGCAGCGAGCAGTGCCTGTTGTCTCGCAACGCACAACAAACAATTCTACAAACTAACCTCAAAATTGTACTACATTCCTATGCATTTTTGTGATTAAGAATTCTATTTGGGTGCAGAAGGTTCTAATAGGCAATAATAAGCATTGCCTTGAATTTTTATCTACTAATTGAGCACAAACTAACCTCCAAAGTCCAAAATATCAATTGTCAGAGCTTAGTTGCTTTGTCTCCCGCTTGATGGTGCTAGTCAATTTGTTCGCGTGCTCGCATTTTTTGGTTAGAAAAAATGCAGATTTTTTATTATAATTATGTACTGTACTATATACTATACTATAATTATAATTATTTTTGATTATTGCAGATTATATTCACACATATGCCTCAGCCATGAGTTTATACTTTTTTTGCGTCACCAGACTGTACTGCGAGGCATTCGTGGCACATGCCTCGGACTGTCGATACGCGGCTTAAGGCAAAACTGAACTTCTTACTGAAACCACGAATTCGAGTGAAATGGCAACAATAAATTTCTTACTGAAACCACGAATTCGAGTGAAATGGCAACAATAAATTTCTCTCAAAAATCTCTGATGATACTCTGCGAGCTCCTACTTGAACTATTTAGCTGCTAAATAGTATGAGCTAAGTCTCTAGCAGGTTTAGAACTCATTTGAAGCCATCAAATTAGTATTTTAAAGAAAAAACCATTCAAGTGGCCACTACTGGTGCTTTTCCCTTATACCAATATATCCAACCTGAAAAATAGGAAAACATATCTGAATTATCCGAATTTGCTCCTGGAATAATTGACTGAAACATTGAATAAATAATTTGACATAATTTTTTGTGTTACAATTTTATTCAATATATAATCAAATACAAAATTGAGTTGAATAAATTTACAGTACATTCAATATTATTGGACAAAATATTAAAAGGAAGACCTAAATTGAAGATTTGAAAAGTTATTGTAATCCACTGAGGTTATACCTCCTTTTTTGAGTTGGTATTCAATAAAAGAACATTGCAAAGTTGAAATTTTTGTAATCAGTATAATTTGAGAATCATTAAACCAGGTCATATTCTTTTCAAATATGGTATAAGAATCATAAATTAAAAAATAATAAATAGAAAACATTAATACAAAACATCTTCTCACCATTTTCCAATCCAACCATGAGACAAAAATACATTTTGCAACACAGGAAAGGGTTAGCCTAACCAGTAACCAATGCCATGCATACATATATATTCATTGTTTCAGTATTTAATTTCAACATTTATAAAAATTTATATTATTCAAGTATTTATAAATTTAAATTGAAAGATTTAAACATTTATTGACATTATTCAAGTTCATCAAAATCTTTCTACATATATGCAGGGCATTTTGATTATTGACTATTTATCTTGAAATCGATATTGATACTTTTGCCGCTGATGGTTCAAATGTAATATTACAAAGTTTAATGATTCTCAAAATATACTGATTAGAAATTTCGACTTTGAAATGTTCTTTTATTGAATCCCAGCTAAAAAAGGAGGTATAACCTCAAATTGGTACCCCTGGTGGGACATTTGACACCCAAATATGAATTTTGATACTCAAATAGGACATTTTGTCATCAAAAAAATACATATTATTTCAGTAAGATCATGATTTATTTTGAAAACAATTAGTAAACAACTTATTCAATTTTGGTAGATCAAATCCGTTAATTCAAAAGAAAATCATGGCAAGTCAGAATAGTTGGTATAATTTGAGAACTCTGTCAAATTCTGAGGGTAATAATGAGCCAATAATCAATTATTCAGTTTCTAATGAAAATTTAGTTTCCAATGAGAGCTTAGTTTCTAGAGAGAACTCAGTTTCTAGTGAGAACTCAGTTTCTAGTGAGAACTCAGTTTCCAGTGAGAACTCAATCTCTAATGAGGTCAATAATGAGCCTGCAACTTATTCAGTTTTGAATAAGACTTCAGAAATTCCAACACCCAATTTAAGAGAATTAATCATAAACTTGAGTAACCAAATGAATGCACAAATGAAAGAAACAAAGAAAATGGATGGTAAGTTTGACAAGTTTAAATAAGTAGACAGATTATTACAGATCATTACTGTATGTACTGTACATATATCACATACAGTACAACCTTTTATGGTTGGCTACCAACCTTTGTGTTCTAGATAATTTTTGCATTACGTCAAGTATCCTGAATACAAGACAGTAAGAGTTGCAAGAAATATGGCATCCCATTCAGCACTCTTTTCAGAAGCAGAAGAATAAAAATAAAGCTTCAGAATCACATCTAGGACGAAATGCGACATTCACATCTAAGCAAGAGAAGCAGATAGGATAAAAACCTTAGATGGTCTTACAGCAAATAATGTGCAAAAAATAGCTGATGAATTTGAAGTGGCTAATCATATCCAAAACAGGTTTTCTGAAAATGAACAAATGGCTGGCAAAGATTGGCTAAAAGCCTTTCTAAAAAGAAATTCAACAGTAGGTCTACGTAAACCTGAAGCCACAAGCATAAACATAATAACCGGATTTTGCAGAGAGCTCACACTATTTCACAATAATCTTGAATCAATTTTGTCAAAAGCTGATTTCACACCAGACCGTATAACTGGAATAACTACAGTGTAGGACCCTGGAAAAATATTGGCAAGCAAAGGAAAAAAAACAAGTAGGTTCTGTAACCAGTTGGGAGAGAAGGAAGCTCATCACAGTCA
This sequence comes from Sogatella furcifera, assembly GCA_017141385.1. NCBI lineage: Eukaryota > Metazoa > Arthropoda > Insecta > Hemiptera > Delphacidae > Sogatella > Sogatella furcifera. The sequence continues at coordinate 23,875,487 of CM029549.1, forward strand.
TATGTGCTATGAGTGCTTCTGGCAACTTCATTCTTCCTAAGTTCATTTATCCCAGAAAGAGAATGAGCTAACACTTGGAAAAGGATGGCCCACCTTGTGCAATTTATGTGCTCAAATGAAGGATGGACAAATAATGAGGAAATATTTGTGAAATGGCTTCATCATTGAAAATTCGAAAGCAACAATGGAAAGACCTGTTATTCTTGTTCTAGACAATCACAACAGCCACACAACTCTCCAGTCGTATGAATTGTGCAAAAAAATGGAGTCATTATGGTTTCATTGCCACCCCATACATCACACAACCTTTAGATGTCAGTTTCCACTCCACATTGAAAACAGCCTTCAAAAAGGAGTGTGACACCTTCATGAAAACGAACAGACTTGTTAAGATAACTCCTTATGATATGGCTGGCATTTTCAATAAAGCCCATTCAAGAGTTGCCACAATCGCCGTTATACAGAATATCAACAACAGTCTCATAATTACACTCCATTAATATCTTACATTTGTTGCAACCAAAGCCATCTTTAAATCGCAAATATCGCCGTTATCTGGATTCAGGAGTACAGGGATTTATCCTTTTGATCGCAATGTTTTTTCTGATGATGATTTTGGAGCTGCTGACACTTTCTCAACCATGAATCATAATGTTAACAGAAGAAGAAAGGATTTTTGCCTTAATTTTTTTTTTATAAAAGTGGTGCTTCTGCAGTTGTTAATGAATGGGAAATACTCTCGAGATCAAACCACCATCTATACAAACATTTGAACAACATTGATATGTTATGGATGCACCAAGGTCAGGCCGCCCAACAACAGCCTCAAATGATGACAATTTATTGCAAACCAAAATTTATTGCGCCCAATAATTTCAAAGAAAGAGGAAATGAAATTGTTCTCCAACGCCATTAACTTGGAAAAATAAAAAGTGTACATTGAAATAGTAGAAACTATCAATTGCTGTCAAAGCAGGAAAAACTGTCAAAACTGTCAAAGCAGGACAGCTGTGATTACCGACGGCCACTTGGAACAATGCAATCCAGGAAAACAAAGCTTTGCTACATCCCCAGACTCCAACAATCAGATGACCTCATTTCTGCATGCGCATCCCATCTAATTTGATCTTCAACTTTGGGCAAACTTCAAGAATTTTGTCATTTCACATGTGAGACTGATAACAACACCACCTCCATTGTCGAAGAGAAGCCAGCAAGTTTTTATACCTCAAGCATTCAACCTTATACAAACATCGTATGCAATGGAACCATCAAACATGAACTCGCAACAGATTTACCAGGGACAACACACATTCTGCTGCCCTATTAGAGATGGAACCTCTGGAGATGGGAAACACAATCTTAATTAGTACCACTTTCCCTTGTGATTCTAGAATTTCCAGCTTACTAATCCTTAATCAACCCTTTTAAACCTATTCAAAATACAAACTTCAATAATTTTTCTGGCATTTTTAATTATGATTGGCACATGAATATAACAACTTTTTTCATTCACAATCACATTTCAACTGATACTTTCGAGAAAGTAGAATTGCCTTCCTCATGGACTGATGTTTTAGACTCAGCTTCTTTTATTAAATATTTATTTTTTGTTCGAATGTGCTTACTCACTCTTCTAGCAAATATATAACATTGTAGAAAATTTATATAATGACAGTTCATCTTCAATTCGTTGCACGGCCTGCTGTAACTATGTACGAAATGCAATAATAATAACAACAAGGGAAGAGATGAAATAAATATTATTATTATATGCTTAGCAAAAATAATACAAATTTGAAAAGCCAATCGAAATGTTCAATATATTCATTGTATTCGATATATTTTACCAGGTATTGGTATTTTGTATTTCTAAGCTAATGTAATTTTAGGGTATTTTAAAAATGAAGACAAGTGTGAAATGGTTATTCTGTTTTCAATTTATTATTTAGTATTGAGTATTAACTAATTTAAATGGTTTGTATTGTATATTTTGAAAATTTATCCTGATTTGTGTTGTTTGAAATTAGAAATTCACAATGAAAAAACATTGTAGTGATTTATCAAAATGAGTTATGAAGTATAAAACTTAGCGGAAACCAGGGCTTGTTTGGATGTGGGGCAATATTGGGCATGTCTATAATTCCTGCTACAGTGTTCAAGTTCTGGTGCACTATTTGTTAAGACCTTGAGTCAACTCATGGTGCAATTCCCTGCGGACACATATGCATGTGTACTCAATGTGCTCATCTGAACAGGCAGCATAACCTATGCCTGTGTAAGCTGTGAAACGCTTTGTGAGAGAATGTTTACAGTGAAGCACTTGCAAGTGTATCCTCATATGTCAGAAGATTTTAGCTGGGAGAAAAAGTGGGAGCTCAACGGCTGAGCATGTTCTAGTTGCCCAGAAGGACTAACAATAATTGTGGACTAACTCTTTTTATTTTTCTTTCTGCTAGAATTCTTTGAAACATGTTACCACGTCAACAGTTTTATAATTATTTTATATATTGTCTCCAAAATCCGCTGTACAGGTAAAGATATTATTCTTTTAAATATTTTAAATACTTTAAAATTTTAATCAAATTGTAATAGTTTGAAATTAAACCTTTAATTCCAGTTGTCTTAATTTGATTTTTAAGTTTCAGTAATTGATATTTAATGCAATTCTTCATCTTTCTTGTTTTCTAAAACTATGTACGAAGCTTTACTTCGTTTCAATCAAAATTATTCACTCATTGATATTACATTTTTGGCTATGCTAAATTTGGATAAATTTTGTACCTACAACAAAATTATTCCTATTATTATTATTGTTTTAGTATTTAAATAAGTTTTTTTTGTTTCTTATTCTATTTAGCGGTCGAGGAATAAGGTTCAACTATTCAATGATCGGATCATGTACAAAGATTGATGTCCAAATTCCACACATGAATACCATACAGGCGTCCAACACTTGGAGGAGAGGACACCATTCTTAAGAATAGAAATTGCTACTACTTGAACATCGATATATCGTCGTGAAAATATGGAAAGTCATCATCCAAAAAAAATCTCAGTGAAGTTCGCGAGTATCAAAATTGCATAAAGTGTGCAAGATTAGAAAAAAGGTTTGAAGTATTAGGCAACCCCTGCAATAAAATCAGTGACAATTGCCGGGCCATTCATGTGTGCACTCTCAAATTGGAAAAGCAATGAAGAAAATTGACTTTTATTCACAGATAGATTTGAAAAGGTATAAGTCGTCAAAATCCATATAAGAATCATTCAAATGAGAGATTTCAACTTCAAAAGCTTTGCTGAGACTACTAAATTACAAAGCAATGCCTTACACACAAGCCGTACACACGTTTCTGGGGAGATTACATACAAAACAAGGCATGATGAATTGGAGCCCTACAACGTTACAAACATAAAGTTTATAGAAGCAGTGTAATAAATAAAATAAATCTGATAAGTAAATTAAGCCTCCAAGTCTTCCTGTTTTGTGGTACAACGTCCAAAAAATTATTCAACCACAAAAACACATTACCTAAGCTTGAGAAAAAGACTCACTTTAAAAAGACTTAAGAAAAAGACTTACTTTTACATGCCCCTCCAGGATCGAGAATCCTACAATGTCATCTTGAAGTAGAACTTAACAGAGTTTTTCTAATAATAAAAAATAGTGCTTGTGCAACGACAAAGAACAAAAAAGACTTTTTCGAAACAATATACAGACTTATTTTCAACTGTAAGTGTATTTTCAAACTTATAGTAGTAATGAAACTATTGTTTTTAAAAACTTGTTTTTCTCTTGAATTCTATGAGATTTCAAACAATAAACTGTGTCATTCCTACTCTACGCCTGATTTCCATTTCAATTTTCAATTGGACAAGGTTGAATGTGCATCTCCTTTGCATTCTGAGAAAATTCTATTCCCTAATTAAAATTCTTCCAATTAACGTTCTTAGACCTTGCTCTTGTTGACTCAAAATTAAATTATCGAATAAGTTGTTGGGGCTCCACTCATGTTATCCACTTATAACCCTAAAAAATTCATCATCAGAGCTGTTAAAAAATCAGGTAGATATAAACATGTCTTTCCCTTGTTCCAAAATGTGACCTCCTTGATTCTTCCACAATATCTATTATTGTATGTGAACCTTTCATTATAAATATTATTATAGAAGTATGTTATTGGAATTCTAAAATTTTTAAACGATCTTGAACTGTGCAGATAAATAGACTGAAGGAAGTTTTTAAAAGAACCATTTTGGGAATTCTCAATCATTGTTCACACCGAAGCCCTATGTGTTGACATTGTGTCAATTTGTTCACGAACTTGAACTTTCCCGTGAGTTACTCATTCTCTTTTACAATGGGAACTGACCGTTAGGCAACTTTTAATTTGAATCCCTCAAAACTATACAAGAGGAAAGAGGAATCTTAACAAACCTCTTAAATTGAAAATTCCAGTCGGTGAGCTTTTTTCTAATACCACGTTCAAATTTGTAGGAGTTAGAGACCCTTCAAGTGCCGATGATGACCTCAAAGCCGCCAAAAAAAAATAATAATAATAATCATCATCATCATCGTCGTTGAAAAAAATCTCCTGACAACCACGAAAAGCCTCCCGAAACCATCATCATCATTATCAATTAAAAAAAACCAGGCGAACAAATTCATGACTCGCACCTTGGGAGGAAGACTGTTCCAACTCAAAAATCGTCAATTTTGAGCTAAGTGTGTATTTTAGTTGGTTTCTATGCACTTTATTAGGTGGAAGACTGTTCCAAGTCGAAACTCGTTCCAATTATCCCATATCACGGAAGGTTCAGTATTCCTCTTTTGAAAATCGATGCAATCATTTACAGGAAGACTGTGCCATTTCGATTGGAACAGTCTTCTGTTCCAATTCAGCCATAAGATTCAATGGAAGAGTGTGCCAACTCAAATGTCACAGTCTTCCAACCAAACAGATGCCGGAAGTAGTCATGTGTTGTCCAGTTGTTTTGAGATGGCACATGTGTTTATCTTTTAAGGTTATGTTGCTGAGCACATTTTTAGCTTGCGTTTGGTTGTGGCAATGTTTTTTATTTAATATTAAAGTGAGTGTACAGTAATTTTTTGTTTTATTATTTGAGTTTGGATCAAATTCAAAGTAACTTGAAATTCATTTCACTTCAATATGGATGAAAAAGATACCAACTCCAGAATAACATCAAGGAGTCAGCGTATAATGAACCTAGCATTGAAGAAAATGAAAGGTATGTACTTATTTCTATTTTAATACTATCTTCATTCAACATTAAACATTCTTGTTTTAAATCTCATTGATTATATATAGGTAATGATTTAACTATTAATTTGTTTTGTTTGGACCTGCTTAGAAACAAGAGTAGGCTATTCATCCAAAACTAAACCAACGAATTTCAACCATTGGTTCTTACCAAATTGATATTTGATTAATTAAGTAATCAATTTATACAAATTTTTCATTTTTATAGTAGGTTACCACAGTATTATTTTGTTTTGTTTTTTAATTATTGTGAGCACATAAACTATGCACTGCGCTTCTGTCAATCAATTAACACTTATATCAATTTGAAGAACGGAATTGAATTCTCAAATTTTATTCAATAATTGATCTTTTTACATAATATTTCATACCTTCGATCCCAATAGAGACCCCTTTGTCCCGTGAAGGATGTCAATAAAGCTACCCACTACCTATATTTCATAATTGGTGCTATTGCCTTTTTGTTTATCATTTTCAGTTCTCTAATAATTATTATTGTAACACATTCAGTTGATCATTAAACGTTATCTTGAGTTCAACTACAGTACAAATGATTCTATACTGAAATGGCATAAATTATTTCAGTTGTGTATTTCTTTGCAGGTGATAGTGAGAAAGAATCCAATGTTCCGCCTACAGGTGAAAGATACAAAACAGGAGATATCTATGAGAGTGAAAAGGCTGAAGGAGAAACTTCAAAGCATGTAACAGGTAATTGAATTTGATAATAATTATTATTTTTTTACTGTAATTATTGTGAAAATTGGAACGATTGGACATACATATTGTGACTATTCCAGTAAGTTGAGCGTATTATTGCGTGAGTAAATTAATCTTGCGATAGAAGTTTGTGGATAGAAAGATTTTAGATCATTTTTGTGGGTAACTACCTAGGCCTACCTTGTTTGTAGGTGATATCTATTCTTATTTAGGGTTAATATCATCAACTGTATATAGAATAATTGAGTTATGATTAAGGTCTGAGAGCAGAATTAAGTAAGAGCAGATAAGTGTCTGCTCTTTCACCTACACCATTGAATAGTGACATTAAAACATTGGAAATTATACAGTGACATATGTCAATTTCCAATGTTTTCATGTCACTATTCAGTGGTGTAGGTGAAAGAGCAGACCTTGAATTTCTCGTGCTTCTTACTATCGATCATGATTAACAGGTGGAATAACATGCACATATTAATTTGGAAATTTAATTAGCCTATTGAATAATTATTCTTATATTTCAGAGCCGGTTCCAGTATCCATTGAACCAACTGTTGATGATGTAATAGTCTTATTGCCAACTACTCCACGGGAACAAGAGGAAAGTCTTCATGCTGAGGGAAGTCTTCATTCCGATGACATGTTTGATGACAATGATGATGATAAAACATGGGAACCTCATTCAGAGGAAAGTCTCCTTTCCTATGATATTATTGACAACACAGATGATGACGAGACATGGGAACCCCCCAGCAAAAGGAATAGGATAAGTAGTATAAGAAATATATTAAGTAATTCGATTATAAATAATGATAATTTAATTGTTGATAATGATGATAGGGTCGAGGATATTGTTATTCCTGATTCAGATAGTGACACTACTGAGCCATCCACAAAACGAGTCAGGAAACGATTTCGAAATGTGTCACAATGGAAAAAGAATGCAGCGAAATTGAAACGGAATTCGGGACAAGCCTATGTTAATTCTAGTGGTAAGAGCATTGATGCTAAATCAGTGAAACCTTCTTGTGATTTGAGAAAATGCAGATTAAAATGTTCATCAAAAATAAGTGAAGAGCAGCGTGTCCTCATTTTGAATAGATTTTATGATTTGGGAGATGTGACTCGTCAGAGAGATTGGATCTTAAAGAACATAGAGAAAATAGAACCCAAATATAGGTATGCTAAGGAAGGAAGTAACCGTGCATTCAATGTAGCATACTTTCTTTTCTGTGATGAGAATAAAATACAAGTATGTAGAACGTTTTTCCTGAATACATTGAACATCAGCAAAACTGTAGTTAGTACTGCCCTCAAGAAATTCAAGAACAACTTTCTTGAACCTGAATGTAGAGGTAAGCATGAGAATCGAAAGAAGAATGATGACTTACTGATTCAGGGAATGAAAGATTTTATCAATTCGATACCTCGGGTGGAATCTCACTATCTAAGGAATCAAACAGCAAGGGAGTATATAGATGGTGGGAAAACCCTCTCTGATATTCACAGAGACTATCAGAATGAGTGTCTTAGGCAAAATCTACCTCATGGTAATTACACAGCCTTTAGAAAAGTCTTCATTGAAAGTTTTAACATTAGTTTTTTTGTCCCCAAAAAAAGATTTATGTTGTTTGTGTGAGCAATTTAAGAACTCACCTGATGACAATGATTTGAAAAAAATGCATGAGACCCATATAAAATTGAAAGAGTTAGCTAGGGAAGAGAAAAAGAAAGATGCTCTTAAAGCAAAAAATAAAGAATGTGTAACAGCGATTTTCGACCTGCAAGCTGTCCTTCCCACACCTTGTGGAGATGCATCACTTTTTTATTACAAAAGACGCCTCTCCACTTTAAATTTCACCATCTATGACATAGGAAATTCGAATGCACATTGCTATGTATGGAATGAGGCATATGCTAAGAGGGGCTGCAATGAAATCGGTTCATGCCTGTTATTGTTTCTCGAGAAGGTTTGCCAGGGGAAGGATGTCATCTTCTATTCAGACAATTGTCCTGGTCAAAACAAAAATCAGGCAATTGCAGCTGCATTTATTTATGCAGTTGAAAACTTGAATGTAAAATCAGTAACTCATAAATTTCTAACTGTGGGTCACACTCAGAATGAAGGAGACATGGTTCATTCACTGATTGAGAAACAAAAAAAAATTGGTTTTAAGATCAGGCCCAGTATCTGTCCCTGCACAGTGGATAACTGTCATCCAGTCAGCCAAGAAAAGGAAACCCATTTACTGTGATGGAGATCAACACTGAAGATGTGAAGGCCATAGAACACCTCAAATCAACAGTAGGGAAAAATTTTTCCAAAATATGTCAGGGGAACAAGTAAAATGGAGGGACATCTCAGTAATCCATGTTAATAGGGAGGCCCCATTCCAAATATTTTACAAGAACAATTTTGATGACGTTGATAAAGTAATAAATATCAGAGAAAAATGAGAGGTGTAACTCAAATGGTTCTAAGATTGGCCTACACAGCACCCCCTGGTATATCTAGTCTCAAAAAAGAGATTTGTTATCTCTCTGCACATCCAATGTGATAAATAAGCAATATCATCAATTTTATGAATGTCTACCAGTTGGTGAGTGCAATGATACAGAAGATTGATTCTATCAATGTTAATATTGATCAAAAAGTATTGTTCATCATTGCCTTTGTCTTTTCATGAGAATATCCTTTATTTGGTGTGTTCACTCCTATTTTCTCTTATATTCCAATTATTGTCACATTTGCTAAGTAGATTGTAAGATCTAATGAAAATATAATTATTAGTTGTCCCTTTGTATGATAAAAATTGCAACTTAAACTTTTGTATTCAATTAGTATAGGCTACGATTTTATTTCAATGAATCCAATTTCTTATTTTGTTATTAAAGATTGAATAAATACTTTATTAATTTCTATGCATAAAAAGGGACTGTCAATTTGTAGATTAGGATCCATCCAATACATAAATATAATGTAGAATTTATTTAAGTTAATTATTAATTTTTCAAATCGTTTTCTATTTTTTACAATAAGTTGATTTCAAGTTTTGTTGGTTTTGTATAGAGTATTATCGTGTTTATTAATGTATTTTAGTGTTTAAGAAGGAAACTGACATCAAATTTTCAGCTATACAGTATACCTAATACTTTACGAATAGGACACAATACTTGAGAAATAATTTTGGTGTAATAACGAATTTGTTGCATATCCAATAAAATATTGACATATTTTGAAAATATATATTTCAAATGTATTGTATTTTCGATTTATTCCAACCTCTTACCATTTTGAGCAATTTCTCAATAATAAAAGAAGTGTACCTTTTTGAAGATTATTCTGAAAAGTATTGATCTTTTTGGAGCAAGACTGTCCCAAATCAAAAAAGTTCTAATAACTTATTTATCCCTCCATATGAATGAAAACATGAATACAGGCCACTTTTAAGAAGTAATAAGTGTACTTAAACAGGTGGAATTAGAGAAATTGAGTGATTCTGAGAGCAGAAAATCAAGTTTGAATACCTACGAAAACTTAAAAACTGCTCTCCTGAATAAACGACTTTTTTGAGTTGGAACAGTCTTCCTCCCAAGGTGCGATGTACATAAGCCATGTACAAACCATCGAACCGTGTAGATCGCATGACAAAGCTGAAAATGGATACAGTGACCCCACATAACAACTATGTGATAATGTCTGAATAGTATATGGAATTTAGCAAAATGTGCAATACTAGTGAAATTATAGGTCGAAAACAATAACAAAATTCTCATCCATAGCTCAGTTTAATAATGCTCTAAATCATTAATGACTTATTGAAGTTATTGAACTATACACTTTGTGTAGGCTCATTGTGGTAATTTTATCCAATAGATACTAGAACTTTTCACAGCCAATTTATCTATATGAAAATGTAGTTAAATTCAGTGGCTGTGTGTGAACATTGCTAGTGATTTAGAGAAGAATAGATAAATTGTATAGATGCCGACTGGGCATAATTCATTCACTTTAATTTAAACGGCTACTTTTTGCCTTCCTGCGGTTATTTCTCATAATTTTCACTTTCAAATTTCGAGCAGTCAGCGTTTTATGTGGTCGGAATATTTGGAATGTTTCACATTTGGACATTTAGCACTGTGATTCTACACACCACTAAAAACATAGAAGGAAGATCGCAGCAAGTCAAACATCAACTTGAACAAAATTGTGTAGAATGTCGATGCGATAGATTGAATAATAATTATAAATATGTCATATCATTAATAAAGCACACACATGGTCAGGTAAAGTTCCAATTTTAATACATGTACTGCCGAAGCAAGTAGGCCTACGAGTCAAGTAGGTAAATATTTCACCTAGGTATCCATGCCTACATTTTTTGTCATGAGCAAAAATGCAGCCCCTCATCCCATGTGTGGTTGAATGGGATGTGGGGCTGAAGGGGTGAAGAGCTGAGCAAAAACGTTTCTAAATTACATCATTTCTGTAATATGGACACTTTCCACAAGAGCGAGCTGAAACGAAAGTCTTGAGTAATTGACTCTAGTAAGACGCAGGTTGCAGCAGAACAAAGATATGATATTATTGCCTCACTCCTCACATATCGAGTATGGTTTGTGGCAGAGAAAACAGGAATGCTGCTTTTTTGACCAGAAATTATGCTGTTTTGGTCAATTCGAGACAATATTTGTGGGTCAGGTGAAATGCCAAAACGTGCTGCAATGCAAAGCCGGTAAAAATAGGCTACTGATGAGGAAGATAATTCCTGACGTGCATAAAACATCAACTCAACAAAAATCAATGCTGCATGTGACGTGAAAGATTCAAATGATGATAAAGATGTCAGACCATGAAATCCTATGAGATATATGAAATTCAAAAGAAAAATATTGGAAGCTTGTGAAGTACTCTTTTTTGGATACAATAAATGGCCTTCATTTGAAAATTCGCCTTCATTTGGCGTTCACTTCATGTATGGACTATTTCTAAGATGATTATTGAGTAATAAATGAATATTTGCGACACAAAAATGGCGACGAGAATAACGATCATAACGTGAGCGAAGATGATTTGCTAAGGAATAAAGAAGGAGCGCAACGTCCGTTAAATTTGGGAACTCTTCCAGAATACGATGTTACACCAGAGGATTGCGACACATATGAAGAACTGTTGGAACAGTTTTTTTAGGTAAATTCGAAACCAAAAATAAGTACGGTTTTACTACTTATCACGTTCTTAGGAGTTGATGCATGTAAGCAGCTAAGAGATCTATGAGTGCCAGATTTACCTAAAGAGAAAAGCTACGAAGAACTTTGCAAATTGATTAAAAGTCATTTTTTGCGGTTTTTGGAGAGCGAGTAGATTTCTACTATTAAAAACAACAGTCAGGGGTAAGTTTAAAATCATGGTATCTACAGACAAAGAAAAAATCCTCTTTTGTGGTTTTGAATCAAGATTGGAAGAAATGTTGAAACATAAATTAGCTACAGTGTTAGTGGAGGGTCATATAAAGAATCGCTTAGGTGGAGAGCAACCAAATAAAACTTTGATGGACGAGTTAGCACTATCAAGAGAAGTGGCTTTAGAGAGGAAGAATATACAGAGTAGACTGTTTTATTTTTCTGTTAGGAACTGTGAAAATAGATGATAGTACTGATCAACTAAATGACGAAGAAGATCATTTTTCATGATAGGTGCTGTCAAAATAACTATATGGCATAAATTTTCATCGAATAGTGATATTCAAGCCAGAAGACACAATATTTTTTAATGGTCAACTGAAGTGGACACTTAAAAATGTCTTGAATTCAGAATATCTTGAACTTAATATGTCATTTTTTTAGCTATAATTGCGGCATTGATAGTGAGTATTGAAATTTGTGAATTCAGATTTCATTTGAAAACCGAGAAAGAATTCACGTAGGCCTATTGTTGATTATCAATGATCTTGAATATATAAATCAACAATAGGCTCAATATATGATCATGAATTTATAAATCAATGGTATTCATGGTGTACAATCACGTATCAATGAATTGGATACAGAACCTTGCTACCTTACACTACACATATAAGTTCTCTAATGAAAAATCCTTACAGATTAAAGTTAACTATAAAATCTAATATTTTAGCTATTCATTTAAAAATTACACTAATAGCTGGAAAGTTTAATAAATACATTATAAAATAATTAAATTCAATTATTATAAACGAAAATGTACACACACACACACACACACGTGTTTAAAGCAGGAATAACTTTTACAACTCCAACCTGTTGTGAAACCTGTTTTGTGAAATCAGACGAAAATTTCTTTCACATGTCTACTATGTTGGATGACGGTAAATTTGGAAATTACTAGCCAATTAAAAAAATAATTTCAAAAGCCATGAAATTATGTCATTTAAAGGAACAAATGGAAGGATCAGCCAATAATGATTAAATTTCTAGTAGAATAGCTACAATTCAATTCTTGTTCAACTGACGGATAGTTTCCAAATTTACTGACAATCCCAAAAGTCTTTGATATTTACAATAAATAAACTGAGTACTAGTTTCACAAAGCAATAGACAACCATTAGCAGACAATAGTCTGTACAAATAACTACAGTAGAATTCTCTTTATACGGCGGATGAATTAAATTTAATAATTGAGTGAAAAATGCACTAATTTCCTACATTGGTCCAGCTGAGAAATGCATTCTATTCGAAAACTTAAATGCTAATATTACAGTATATTTTTAGTAAGATGCAGTCATTCAAATCATTTTAAAGAATTGACAGGGACCTTCAAAGTAAGATAATCAGAACATCTGTTTTTTATCTCCCAAATCATTTTAATTTTATTATGTATGAGTTTATGTATCATTGAATACATAAATAATTGAATATATTTCTGCTCTTTTCCCACACCTAACTAAAACTACCAACATTGAAATAATAGAGCAAAAATTTCTTGAATCTGGCCACTCTCAAATGGAGGTGGACAGCATGCACAGTGCTATAGAAAACAGCAAGAAGTTTGTGTCTTGCTACTCACTCAATGATTGGGTCAATGTCATGAAAATGGAAAATGGCCAGAAGTAAAAGGAAGAGGAGTTCTGCAAATGCAAATCCTTTCCATGTGAAACAACTCTCTTTCGATGACTTTAATGACCTGAAATTATTGACTAAAAACACAATAAAGAACAGGCTCAAAGATGAGAATGGAGAACCTGTCATGTGGCTAAAAATAAAATCGATGAAATATGAAAAAGCATTCCCAGGACAAATGAAATTTCGGTATGGCTTTGATGAGCCATATCGAACACTGAAAGTGTTTGGTAGAGGACGGCCAGGCAAGTCTACGATCCAGAAATGCTATAAAAGCCTGTTACCGATTAGCAAAGAGAAAAAAAGATCAATAAAGAACATTAATATGCAACAAAGGGATCATTCCAAGAGAATTGAATGATTGTTTCAGGAATTTCCCATGCAGTAATGACGTGAGTGAACCAGAATTATTCAATGAAGAAACAGAAGAAGAAGACTGAATTACTTCCTGATCTTCTGTTGGTTCCTTCTTGTTGACTGTAAGGCTCTTACTTAATCATCTTGGCGCTTTCCCACCACTTGATTTGAAAAAAATATAATGTATTGAAAAAATAAAATATAACTTGTTTGACTTGCATTGGCATAGAATTTATTAAACATACAATTTATTAATAGAATAATCAGAAAATAATTAATGTTCAGCTCCAAATGCAATGCATAATAGGGTTACTGGTTGAAATGTAACAAATTTTTAGTGCAAAAAGTCATTAAGTATGACTCAGATTCATTCAGGTCCTTTTTTAGTGATTCAAAATAAATTTACTTCTCTGATTCATGGTTCATTCTTCAATAATATTGTTTTATGAATCCAAATAGCAATAGTATCTTGAAATGCCTCATGAAGCTGATTTTTCATATGAGTTGAAAGTTTTAAAAGTGATTATCTCAGGATGACCCAGATGCTACTTAGTGACTTTTTGCAATAAACCGACGATATGTGGAATGCACTAGTCAGCTGGATCGATATGCTCTTGAAAATAAGTGTTTTCAAATTTAAATTTGATTCATCCACCAAATCAAGTGAATTGTAATGAAATAATATATTTACATCACATCTGTTGTCAGCTAGATCACAGCCTACTGCAGTAGAACTAAAAAAGTCATGTCTACTGAAGTAGTCGAGTTGTGTCAAACACTGAAGTCGGCTGTGGCCTGATACAGAATATCAACAACAGTCTCATAATTACACTCCATTAATATCTTACATTTGTTGCAACCAAAGCCATCTTTAAATCGCAAATATCAACAAAATAGTCTCATAAAAATTATGAAAGTAATTATTACACTATAATGCACTGTAATTATTACAGAGCATAAATATCTTACATATGTCAGATTACATGTGTTGTTGTACAGCGGCAACCAAGGTCATCTTCAAGTCACGAGCCAGATGCGAGATGTCGACAACCGAGTCGATCATCTCCTGCACAGCGGTGACGCTGGGGAACTGCAGCGCGGCCGTCTTGGTCTTGTGCACACTGGTGGCCAGTGCCTCGGACAGCTGATTGGCACAGTGCAACACTTTGTTGCGCACCTAAAGTCAAAATTAACTCAATTAGTTCATACAATTGATCAGAGTAACTCAGTTCTAAGAGTATAGCTGATAAAATCATCAAAAATATTATCATAATGCAGTATCATATTGAGCCTATAGATACTGTATAATCAGATACACCAATAGTGATCAATATTCTAAATGAATAAAAATTATATGAATATTGAGGTTATCCATAATTTTTGGAACTGCAGTAATAAATATTTATGAATAATAATACATTTGCTTGCTGATGTGAGCGGCACAGCTAGCAGATGAATATTAATCATTAATAAAAATTCCAATTATATGCTGTAGTTGAGCCTATAGATACTGTATAATCAGATATAGAGACAGATTATAAAATCTCTATAGTTCTGCCTATAAAGCTCTTATAATTAATACGTTATTTTATAAGAGTTTATAAGTTAATTGCCTTCGGCCAATAAGTTATTTCTTGAAGCATTCTCTTCCCAAAATTCTTTGTTAAGTCTATGATTTTTTATGTATATTTATTCATGCATGTATTCATATAAATGTTACATTTTTAAATGTTGGTTTATTTTTAGTGTACCATAGAGTGGATACCACGTATTACCATCGAAATTAGAGTCAGAGAATTCAGACCGACGACAATGTCAAAAACAAAGTTAAAAAGTGTTGGCAGTGGAATGTTTAAAGAGATCCAACAAAAACGAATCCGGCTCCTACTAAAATGCATTGATCAGAATGGCGGTTATGTAAAACAATAGAGGAGAAATCAATCTTTTCAAAGATGTATGGTAATAGCCTTTAATAAATTTAATTTTACATTGGGAAAATGAATGTATTCATATTTGTACACAGTATTTATGTATGTGTATGTACCTCTGTGCGGTGGACGTTACGGTGTACCGAGTCGCCTATGTGCACCAGCCGGTGTGCACTGAGCACGACGAACTTGCCGTGCGCCAGGAACACCTTGGGCGGCTGGTTGTGCTCCACCGTCTGCAGGAATGCGTCAATCGCGTGCGTCAAATGTGACGTGTGCGTCGAACACTGCGCCATGTAGAACACCAGCACCTGCAAAAATGCATCACAACAAATTAGAAAATATATTCTATTGAAATTCAAAAAAATATACATCAATGAGTAGAGATGTCTTCCAGCTGACAAATTTCAATTGAAACCAAGTTCGAAAGTCAATTCATATAAGATACTAATTCGTTTTAATGCACAACGAGAATCAGATGAAAAGGATGAATACAGAAAGGTAGATAACTCACCTGGCGATCACTATCATCAGCTTTGGGATCACTATTGGAGATAGCCACTGCTTCTGCCTCTCGCACAAGAGCATCATACGACTTTCTCAGCTCAGGGGGCAGCGACTCGCTTATTTCAGCATGCTGCTTTGCCATGCTGTCCTTCGATTCAAGATTCACATAATCATAGTCATCCAACCATTCACCTCTACTAGGTGACGACGTTCCTCCTCGTTTGAATAGCAGCGTTGAATTGCCCTGTGATATCAATTACAGATTTCAATTTAATTTATTTATATTGTAATATAAAATATAGATTAATTTGCAATAAGAGTGATCCACTATTTTCTAAATGAGAGCTTTCAAGCCATAATAATTGATAGTTGAAGCTTTCGTAAAAAAAGAAAACTTGTTCAATGAGTTTATCACTTGTTTGATTAACCAAAGGTTCTATCACATTCCATTCCAAGTTCATACTACAATCATGTTTCAGGGGACTTGTTAAAATTTTGCTTATGAAAATACAAATTTACTCCCAGAAAACAGTCTTCAAAATTCATCTCTCATTATCAACCCGCACACGCTTAAAGAGCTCAGTGAGCATTACAAAAAATATATAGTAACTCTTTAATTTTATTAATTATTAGTTAAATTTCTAAATTTAAAAGAACGTTTCCGAATCTGAATTACGTGAACATAATTAAGACTTTTCACTATCTTTCCTATCGGCGGAACATGGTTATGTCGGCGAGGTGAAATACATTTTGGTTTCTCCACCAAATGAAGCCATACACTAATAATAATAAAAGTATGAAGTTTAAAAAATTGACAGTATAATTTAAATCATACATATCATTAACGGCTTATGGGACTATGGGTGGCACAGTTTTTTCCGTTCATTTGGAAAATGTATTATAAAAAAAATTGATCGAGATAAGTTAAAATACATTTATGTATTTTCAAGAAACATAAAAGCTAAAGTTTCATGCATCACAAAAGAGATATCACAAAAGTTTCATGCATTACAAAGAAGAAACATAACATCTAACAGATATTCAAGTAGAAGTTCGTTTGAAGGTTTACGTTCAGGCATTATTTTACAATTATTACCAATTTATGTTCTGATTAAATAAATGTAGCTCAAAACGTTCCAGTAAATCGTGATACAACATTAAACATTTATGGAAAAAACTGAGTAAGCACCTGAATGAAAGATGCGGTTTGTTTGACGTCCTCTGTTAAAGCTTTAGCACAAGCGACTAGTTGGTCCAAGGCGTCAGGAGGTTGGTATTGCGATGAAGAATCAGAGTCGGTTCGACACAGATGGTCGACGGACCAGTTGAGCGCATCTAAAGAGTTCGACGTTTCTTGCACGAGCTTGTCGGCGGTGCGCAGAGCTTTCACTAGAGGTTGCAACTTTCCACAAAGACCTGAAATCCATATTGAAAATTTCTATCCAAAAATATTCTTATAAAATTTGTGAAAAATGTATATTGTAAATTCCAGAAACTATTTTTCAATTGCAGAGGGCATAGAGAAATTGTTATGAGAAAAAAATATTCACCTTTCAACTGACATTCAATTGAATTTGAAACGTTCAAGAACCGTCGTGTCATAGTTGGACCAAGTTAATTTTTTTCTTTTTCCTTTCGGAGATAAAACTATTAATAATTAATCTTCAGTTATAGTCTTTTATAGTCACTTCAACTTCCACCACAAACTTAAACATTGATATTTCATCATAAACATTCATCTTGATAAAAATTCATTTTAATTATTATTAAATCGAATGGCCTGTCAACTCATCTAGACGATAGCACAATATCTTAAGGTTAAGCCTCCTGAACACGGGGTTGGTAGTGGCGGCCAGTCGAATAGCTGTAGCAAATCACAGCTCTTATTGTTCAACTCAATGACAAGACAAAGGCTGTGATTGGCTACAGCTATTCGACTGGCCGCCACTACTAACCCCGTGTACAGGAGGCTTGACATAGCAATAAGCCGTGGCTGTCGGCTATAATAGCAGTCCTAGCGTCCCCAAATTCCAAGGAAAGTGTTAAGACTACACAGAAATCCGGGTTCCATTGATCCCCCTTCCCTTCACAACACACTCCTTTTCTTCATTTTTCCTAGATATACGTTTCTTTCCTGGCACACTTCCCAATCCCCTTTTTTCAACTACTCTCCATAGTAGTTGTTATTATTTTATTCAGTCCTTCTGAATGATAGCTGTAGCGGACTGGCAAAATCTGCCCATAATGTGCCGAACACACGGTGGGGTGGCGGTATAGTTGGAAATTGGCAAAAATAAAATAGGTATACTTGAAAAAAAATCAACTGCGCAGAATTTTGAGGGATAAGATTGTTTGCGTCCGTGATATACCAAACACAAAGTCACACGTTTTCCTTGAGTGGTGACAAAGAGCAATCAATTTTTGCAAGCCAATCGAACACCGAACATGGCTAAAAAGAAGTGATCATGATTAGAAAGAACATAGCAATAAAAATGTGCGTTCTCATACTTCAATTTCAAAACTAATATAAAAAAAATAAATAAATAACTGTTAATTATTTTCACACCAAAAGCAGGAGTTGAAGAATTTTGAATTTTCAAATCTGTTTACAATCAAGTTCCAATCTAGAACACCAAATAAAATTATTGAAAAACATTGAAAATTTTGAATCAATTTTAAAATTTTAAGAGCAAAATAAAATAGAACAATTTGTTAGCGAAATCTCACACAGCCTAAGGTGTGAAACTATAGCTTACTCTTATCGGCAGCTTTAGCAGCATTTCCCAGAGCTCCTTCGCCAAACTCGGCCAGATCGTGAAGCGATGTTCGAAGCCTCAACACAGCCAGTTTAATGTCCATCAGACGAGGTTCCAGTCTTTCCTTTTCTCTCCATTGCGGGCCAGCAAAGCCCAATAGTCGGGAAACTGCTGAGGTAGCTTCAGTCTCAAGCCTTGCCAGAGATTCCAATGCTGACCCAAGTTCTAGTGGCAGCTCTCGTGGCAAAGGGTTCGTTGGAGGAACGTCATACAACTGCTAACAATTACATGTATGTTCAGGTACAAATGCAAGCACTTCATTACAAACGGAAAGCATAATTCTTGAATTTCTATCTGAAAAAACATTACGGTATGTAGAATAAAAACATCGGAAAGCATAATTGAAATACTTTGTTGTTCACTTTTTTATTAGGGCTACTAAAGTATAAAATAAATAAGTCAATAAATAATCAACTTTAAAGTTTGAAACAATTCGTGAGGAGAAATAAACTCATTTCAAGGGAAGCCTATTGTGATTATTCATTGAAATACTTTATCTGTAAAATCATAACCTAGAATACGACATTAATTCATTTAGAATGCATGTACAGAGATGGTTTTTAGATCTCACTCTCAACAGCAATTCTGTTTCTGTTTATCTTGGCTTGCACAAGATATTAATGATTTATGATAGAAGGCAATGGAACAAAACTAATAGCAATGACCAAGCACGCTGGGAAAAGAATTTCCAGAAAATAATAGCCCTATAGGGTAGCAGAAAGCAGATAGTGCCTCATTCTTACCTTTTCCAAGCAATCTTATTTAGTTTCTCTGTACTGCTACTGTATGTGCTTCAATTCTTTCCACAGTAGTGGAAAATATGTGTAGTAGAAAAATGGCCTATTATTTTTGTAAGCAGTACCGGTTTATACTTATAATAAAATATGATTGATTAAACACATGAAACACACAAAAAGCTTCGGTTTACGTGTGACGATCTTTGGATCCTTGAAACTGTCCCTTCAGAAACATAAACACATGAATACGCATAATAATTCCTATGAAAGTTGTTCAAGTAAGAAGAGAATATCTCAACATAGCATATATTATGATTAGCGAAACATTTTAATGTGAATTTTATGAGTGTTGGCGGATTTGAACAAACTAACCAATTAAAAGTTTGTCAGTCAATGGCCACACTATGATTATACATTCTATACAGGGTGTTTCAGGAGGAATGTGCAATACTTCTCAGGCTGACTCCTTACACCAAGTAGACAAAAAAGTTCCATGGAACCAACCCCCAAAAACGCTTTGTTACCGAGATAACAATGGCGGAAAATTGAGATTTTTCAATGGCGGAAATATATTAATTTTTCTAATTTTTTAGAGGCTTTAGTGAGGTTCTGAAATGATCAATTCCTATGTAAAATTAGCTGAGGAATTCAATGAAACCAGTTCCAAGATTGTAACTATAACGGTTTTGGAAAAATATGCTAGAAAATTCCATTTTTCAACAATAAGGGTTATAACTGGATAAGGAATCATGAAATTGTATTTTTCATCAATGGAAGTTGAAAAGAGTCGGATTCTAAAGAAGAAGTTAAATGGCGGCCATTGTATAAATCTTACCCAAATCTCAGAAATAACGATCAAAAATTGCAAAATAGACAAAACATAGCATCAAGTGAAAAATTAATGTTGAGTAGCGATTTTGCGATTTTTTATCGCAATTTCTGAGATTTACACAATTGCCGCCATTTAACTTTTTCTTTAGAATCCTACTCTCTTCAATTTCCATTATTAAAAATACAAATTTATGATTCCTTATCCAGTTATAACCCTTATTGTTGAAAAATGGCGTTTTTGAGCATATTTTTACCATTATCTCGATAACCGTTGAAGTTACATCCTTCAAACTGATTTCATTGAATATCTCAGCTAATTTTACATAGGAATTGACTATTTTAGAACCTGAGTGAAGCCTATAAAAAATTAGAAAAATTAATATTTTTTGAAAAATCTCAATTTTCCGCCATTGTTATCTCGGTAACAAAGCGTTTATAAGGGTTGGTCCCATGGAACTTTTTTGTCTACTTAGTGTAAGGAATCAGCCTGAGAAGTATTGCAAATTCCTCCTGAAACACCCTGTATATCCACCTACTTCGGTATTCAGAAGAGAATTCCCATGCGTTCCTATTTAGTTTCTCTATGTTTCTACTGTCTATGCTTCACTTGTTGAGTAGTTTTGAAGGTGATAGTGTGGTAGTTATCCATCCATTTTGAATTAAAAGACAAGACATTGACAAACCACTGACTGGTTTATAAAAAAAATCGAAATACCGGTATCGTTTGCTACACCATTATTAATCTCTGTTAAACTCCAGAGATTCAATCTCTGGTAAACTCAATCTCGGTTTATCATAGATTGATGATGGTGTAGCAACCGAAACCGGTATATCGATTTTTTTTAAACCGGTTGTTTGACAATATCTTGTCTTTTAATTTAAGGGTGGGCGGTAGTGGACGGCAAACTGCCAACGGCAAAATTAAGCCCCATAAGCACAATGTAATTTTTATGAATCTCTTGGAGCAAATAGAGCCTCTATGGACAAAATATCACGTTCTTTATGTCATTGGAAAGAGAATAAAATTCTCCAGGGGCGTGACTTTTTATTTTTTCGATTTTTATTTCATTTTAATAATTATCGTATAATTAATTAACTATAAGAGTATTGAACTCTAATTATTGAAATGAACTAAAAATCAGAATAGTAAGAAGTCACGCCCCTGGAGAATTAAATTCTCTTTCCACTGACATAAAGAACGTGAAATTCTGTCCATAAATAGAGGCTCTATTTGCTCCAAGAGATTGATGAAAATTACATTGTTCTTAAGGGGCTTGATTTTGCCGTTCGGCAGTTTGCCGTCCACTACCACCTACTCTTAATATGCTTTAACTCTTTTCACGATAGAGCATACAATATAAATAGTTGAAAATAGAAGAGTAATTTGTAAGTAGTACCTGTTGACAGTGTATCATATTTTGTGAGGGCCGATTTCGAGGCACATCGTACTCGGGCGCCAAACTGGACCGATTGGAGTGTCCGGACATGGAGTCGGTGGTGAGCGAGCTGAGCGACGAGGAGGGTGTGAGGGGGGGCTGCAGGGGCCGCGGCACGTCGTAGCAGTCAGCTGATCCCCCCATCATTCCTCCCCCCCGCGGAGGAGTGTCGTAGCAGGTGGCTGCGATGGGTGCGCGCGGCGTGTCATAGCAGTCGGCTGTACTGTCTCCACTGCTCGGCCTCGACGTCCGACCTAAACAGATAATACAAAAATAAAACAAATTATATACAATAAGTAATTAATAAATGTATTTGGTTTGTCTTTATCATCTTACTAAGGACAATATTGGTTCAAAAATTAAACATTTTGCCATAAATTGTATATCAGAATGTTTCACACAATTTCAGACAAAATTTATAAATTTTGAACCAATATTGACCAAGCTAGAGTCATGTTCCCATCTTGCCAGAATGTCTTCTTTGCTTGGACAGACTGTAGCTGACCATTTGAAACTATGTTTTTGTTCAACTGCTATTAGAATTGGAAAACTGCCTTAATAGTCCAGTCAAATTAAGCAAAAAAAGTGAAAGTCGGAGGACCCAGCTGAAAATTTGCAAATATGATCAGAAAAGGGCGCTGAATAACATACTAAAAGTCCCCAAGGGTCCCCTGTGAGCTTCGGCCGCCATCTTGAAAAAACCGTAAAATTTACCTACTGGGAATTGTTTTTTCGTGAATTGTGGCCGAACCAAGCGTCGGACGAGAAAATTTTATAGGACCTTTTTTGTAGACAATAAAATTTGGAAAAGAATAAGACCAATTGCAACTCTGTATCATCAACCGTTTTTGAGATACAATTTTTTAAAATTTGGCAATTTTTTCATAGGATCGAGAATTTGAAATTTTTCTTACTTAAAAAGTTTGTAACTATAAATTGAGCACCCGAACATTCGTATTTCAAAATCCCTCTCGGCGAAATTTATTTCTCTTTCATTTGAGACCAATTCCACACTCCTATGTTTGATACTTTTTGTGCTACATCGATTTAAGAAAATCCTTACACCCCCAAAAACCCCAAAAATTGCATATTTTAACACAAAAAACTTACTAAAAAACTTCGACATATAATATATGAATTTAAACCGCCACAATGGGCTGAAAACGATGAGCTATCACACGATGAAATCCGACGTACCGTTCAAAAGTTATGAATAAATATATATAATTTAATATATAGGGGATGCTTTTGACCCACCCCCCAAGAATCCTACGATACTTTTGGTCGGATGAACATTGCTAATGACAGCCTAAGAATCAAGAATCAAGAATCAAGAATTTTTATTTGCCGTAAAACTTTACAAAAAGCAATAAGCATCGTCAAATATCACATCAATAAATATAAATATATCACATCATAATAAATTACATTCTATGATTATTACATTTTGTTGATCACACTACCATGTCTTAAATAATACTATAATACTTCCAGTCTTAAGTTACAAATTCATGTTTTACATAGCCTTCAATATCATATTGAAATTGCAATGTCATTTTATGTCCAATACTATTTCACTTTGTAAAAATTCGTCAGTCGAATAAAATGCTTTTCTCTTCAGCCAGTCACCAAGGATCCTACTGAACTTTTTAGAATGTAATATTTTTATATTACTTGGTAATTTGTTATACAAGATAATTTGTTGATACCTATGGCTTCTAATAGATTTGTGCAGCCTAAAATTTGGTCTTACAACGTGGTCTTTCTGCCTTGTGTTGTATGAGTGAATTGTAGAGCTTTCTTCATACAAATGCATATTATTCTTTACAAAGATTAAATTATAAAAAATGAACAAACATGGAAGAGTCATTATTTTGTTTTCAGAGAATACATTTCTACAAGTTTTATTATAGCCTAAATCAAATATTATTCTCATTGCTTTTTTCTGCCAAACAAAGGCTTTTTGTGCTGAAGGTGAGTTTCCCCATAATTTGATACCGTAAATGAGATGTGAATGGAATAGCCCATAGTAAATCATTAAAATTACATCACATTTCACACAAGACTTCAATTTTCTTAAAAGAAAGGTAATTCGAGCAAGTTTTTTACAGACGTTTTTCACATGTTGATTCCAAGTCAGTTTACTATCCATAAATATTCCCAGAAGTTTGACTGGCTCCAATATATCATCGTCTAGATTCAGGTTGCTTTGGTTATTTAGTGTAAAAATTAATTTCTCGGTTTTATTTTCATTGATTGTCAACATATTAGCATCAAACCACAATCTAGATTCTTGAAAAGCCCTATCTAGTTTATCATGAACACTTGACAAATCAACATCAGAGTGTACCAAGGTAGTGTCATCTGCATACAATACGGAAAATACAGAATTATTCAAGCTGAAATCGTTGACAAATACTAAAAATAGGAAAGGTCCAAGCACGGATCCCTGTGGAACCCCTACTGCTACTTTCAGGAATTCTGAATTTTTATTATCAAAGCTAACCATTTGCTTTCTGTTTTTTAAATATGATTTGATAAAACTTAGTTCCTTGTCAACCACTCCATACTTTTCCAACTTAGTACATAGAATGGAATGCGAGACACACTCGAAAGCTTTGCTCGTATCTATCATGACAGCACCTATAGTATGCTTTTGTTCAAAACCATTCAATACAAAGTCAACTACCTTTTCAACTGCATCAATTGTAGAGTGATTGGGCCGAAAGCCAAACTGTAATGGATAAAGTAAGCTATTGAAGACAAAATATTTATTAAGTTGAATTAGAAAGCATGAATCAATTATTTTACTTAATATGGGTACAATTGCAATTGGCCTATAATTCACTGGCTCATTTGGATCACCTTTTTTAAATACAGGCATCACGTTGGTAACTTTCAAGCAGTCAGGAAATATTCCCTTTACAAGAACAAAATTTATAATATGTGTCAGTTGAAGAAGAATAACATCGACAATACTTTTGAAAAGATAATTAGACAAGCCATATACGTCTTCAGATTTTGAATTACTCATCTTACTTACAATAGACTTAATAGTAAGTTTATTGCTAGTTTCATAGTTGAATTTGTTTTTCACATTGAATTTATTGTTGGCAAATAATTCGAGATAATTAACATTCCCTGAGTTACCAGACCTAGTTTTGTCTTGAATATTTCCAACATCTACTAAAAACTTATTAAGCACCTCAGGCGAAATTGGAATTTTCTGTTTTTTCGATTTCTCTATATGACCTTCATTCTTTGCAACCAGCCATGCAGCTTTACACTGATTCTTAGAGCTGGCTATAAATTTTCCATTTGCCTCCAGCTTTGCCTTCCGTATCTCTAGCTTGTACCTCGTTTTGATATTCCTAAACAGAGACTTATCTACAGAGCTGTTTGAAATTTTCCATTTAGTATAAGCCACCAAAAGCAGTTTTTTTATAGTCTCCAGTTCCGGTGTGAACCACTTGATCATAGAATAATTTTTATTTCTAGTGCAACTTTTGACTATTCTCTTAGGGCAGCTTTCATTAAGATTTAGTAACAGAACACTCACAAACTCATTTACAGCTCTATCAACATCATTATTATAAATACCTGACCAGTCTGCCGACAACAATAAACGTTTATAATATTCAAGATTACCTTCAGAGAAGATACGCTTCTCATAAATTTCTGCTCTACATTTTTTTGTCTTTCTACAGTCAGAAACAAATTCAGTGATCTTAAAACTCGTCCAGACACCAGCATGGTCAGACAGCAAATCTTGACCCAGTAACTCTACCTCCATCTCATCAGTTCTAACATTAGAAGCAACAATATCAAGGCATGATTTGAATCTAGTTGGCATTTTATGAGCACAGTACATATTAAAAGATCTAAGAAGATTCATTAATTCAATTGTTTCATTGGCCTGGTTCTTTAATATGTCTATATTCAAATCACCCGTCAGCACTATGGATTTGAATGACTTATTTTGTCTTGTTATACTTATCAGTAAGGCTTCTAGGTTAGCAGTAAATTTTTCAAAGTTCGATCTAGGAGTGCTATATAAACACACTACTAACATGTTCAATTTAACTAGTCTAATGGCAGAGGCCTCACAGATAGAATCGTCACAATACTGACTTACATCAATTAAGTCGAAGGGGGTGTTTACATTCACATATATAGAGGAGCCCCCATAAGGAGACAGCCTACAATAGTAGCTGGCTAGAATAAAACCCTTTGGAACATAGAGATTAATTTCTTCTTCTAACAGCCAGTGCTCATTAATGCATATAATATCGACTCTTTTGTTTAAAATCGCTTCAAGCTCATATAATTTATTCCGTAAAGACTGTATATTGATGGTGAACATACATAATGAAGGTTTACAATCCTTAGCCGGTAAGTTACATGCTTCAGCATTTTTTATTGGATCTAAAAGCCTAAAAAATTACCCTTTTCATCAAAATGATTACCTTCTAGTTCAATAACCTGTGGCACACATCTATCACTTTCAAACATAGAAATTAACCTGATGATTTCATTGCACATATATTTCTTTCCTCTGGCATTCAAATGCTGGCCATGTTTTGTGTGTAGGTCTCTACCTGCTTGACATAAATCAAGAATTTTTACATTTTTAAAAATATTTGGCAAATTATTGATAGCTCCATTAGTTTTTTTAATTTCATTATTTACACACGAACTGTTCATTAAGTCAAATCTGTGAGGGATATTAGCAAGAATAATATTAGTTTCATGCAGACTGCTAACAGTTTTTTTATTGATTTAATAGCACTTTTTGCTTCATTACAAGCTACATCATTCGCTCCGCTGACTATCACTACCGAATTTTTTTTTGAAAAAGATGAACATTGTTTTACGCAGCTCTCCAATACCGCTTCGGATTTGGTTCCAGGTTTTACACTTCCGAAAACTTTACAGTTGGCTGCAATTGAGTTCATTGAAGCTGGTATATTTCTTCCGTGGCTATCACTATATATATTTAAACGTTTCATAATAGGTGCATTTACACACGAATTCACTTTTGTTTTTTTCATCAACACTCGAAAGACCTTTTTTATTAGTATTTTTGTTTCTACTAGTAATGGAATTATGACTCATACTATCATCATTGATCTTAATTAGCTTCGATAGTTCTTCGTACTTCTCCTTCCATTGCCTTGCCTCCTTACTGAACAAGATATTTTCACTTTGAAGTGCTCTGTTGCCAGCCTCTAGAGTTTCGATAGAGACGGACATTGCTTTAATTTGCTCAGTAAGATTTAGATTACGATTATCAAAATTCAGAGTAATTGAATTGATGTGGATTTTTTGTGATGAAACTTCCTCTTCCAATGAAATTATACGCGCATTCAACTCCTGAGTGAAAGTGATTAAGTCATCCCTTTGTTGGAGCAATTCTATCGTGCGAATACCAAGTGAATCGTCGCTGGGAATTGTTCTCGGAGTGGGTGTATTTACTCCAACATCACATACAGTAGACAGTCGTCGTCTCTCAGAGTTTAAAAGGGTAGCCAGTGGTTCATTATCAGAAAATGAAAGCGAGTGTTCATTATGACCCAGCATGGAATCAACAGGTTGACAGAAAGTGTCGTTCATTTTGACAGTTATTTTATCAGGTGATAAGATGAGTAAAAACGTGGAATCCACAGGTAGAAATTAGATACCGGTAAGCCTATAGAATAACATCATATATTGCATTATATGTCATTAAATACCACTTCATTGCTTACTCTCTTCCTATTGTCGTTAATAATATTGTCTCTTAGGTGTTTGAATTTTATTGAGAGAGGACGCCGAGAAAAGGATAGCGTAGAGACGGAAAGATAGGAATTGCCAAGAGAGCTATCAAGGCTAGTGGAAAGGAAGCTCCTGAATTAAAGGAAAACAATCAGTAATTTTCATAGAAACCCAATCAGATAAGCAACAGGTATTTCACACTGATAGCAGTGACAGTATTTCACACTGATAGCTCTTATCACCTTATCTGCTATATCCAAACTCAAGTCGTGCTAGAAAATTTGTTGACCCAAAAGTAGTTGGCAGTATGCATCAGTTTAACTAGTTGTAACCAGTAAAATCTCGATAAATCAGCTGACTCACAAACCGGCAAAAGTCTGATAAACCAAAGATCATTTATACGTTTGAGGTTATAGAATGATAGAATCTCTTTTAATAACTCACAGAATGGCGATCATGACGAAAACTACACTTTTAAGATCGATACACTTCTGAGGCCTAGGGTCTCAGGAACAGTATTCAAGAAGAATAAGCGAATCCCAATTTTTTTAGTAAGTTTTTTGTGTTAAAATATGCAATTTTTGGGGTTTTTGGGGGTGTAAGGATTTTCTTAAATCGATGTAGCACAAAAAGTATCAAACATAGGAGTGTGGAATTGGTCTCAAATGAAAGAGAAATGAATTTCGCCGAGAGGGATGTACGGGTGCTCAATTTATAGTTACAAACTTTTTAAGTAAGAAAAATTTAAAATTCTCGATCCTATGAAAAAATTGCCAAACTTTTAAAAAATTGTATCTCAAAAACGGTTGATGATACAGAGTTGCAATTGGTCTTATTCTTTTCCAAATTTTATTGTCTACAAAAAAGGTCCTATAAAATTTTCTCGTCCGACGCTTGGTTCGGCCACAATTCACGAAAAAACAATTCCCAGTAGGTAAATTTTACGGTTTTTTCAAGATGGCGGCCGAAGCTCACAGGGGACCCTTGGGGACTTTTAGTATGTTATTCAGCGCCCTTTTCTGATCATATTTGCAAATTTTCAGCTGGGTCCTCCGACTTTCACTTTTTTTACTTAATTTGACTGGACTATAAATTCGAAAATTAATTCATTATTTGATAATCTTTATTTAAATTTAACAATAAAATATTGGTATTCTAAGCAATTTTTTAAAATCTAGAATCGTGCACTAGGGAAAGTGTGATCCAAAACACGAAAAGCATTCTACCTGAGTTTCCATCAACTACAGTGATGTGGGTGGTTGGAGGAACATCGTACCGCGCTTGAGGAGAATTTCTGTTGGGTGGCATGTCATATAGGTACACATCTCCAAACTTCTGTGGTGTTAGAACCTGCACAAATAGAAATTGGAGAGATTAAACCCCTAATCAAATAATTGAATTAAATTGAATAAACTAAAAGAAAATTATACTAACTTTATGTCAAGACGTTTCACGAGGCTGAAAGACAGTAATTTTGGTACAGTACACTAATCGAGATAATACTCATCAAAATTTGGTAATAGTAGTTTATGCAACGGTTGTATAATGGGAGCCTTTATAGCATGAGGTGAGATGTAAGTTAGAGCCACGAGCGAAGCGAGTGCTCTAAATATCTCACGAATGCTATAAAGACCTAATACAACCGTTGCATACACTATTTTATCTACGACCACCAGTGTAGTTATCAGTATCAGACCAGTATCAAGCTATAGACCACCAGTATCAAGCTATCTGTAAGTGTACACTATTATAAAAATCAACATACCGTCATTTATTTAACTTCTTTTGTCTTCATCCTACTTGAACTGTTATGATAATCAACTTATTACTTGTTAAATATGTTAAAAATAACACATCAGTCAGAACCACAAAACGCATTTGACAAGCAACAAAATCGTGAGTGTTGTTGTAAAAGTGAAAGTTATTATATTCACTAACAAAGTTATAAGTATATTAAACTGTTTAAACTTTGGACTATTCAAATTAGTTAAATATTCAAATACGTAAATTGAAATATTGATGAAAATATACTGGTAGGCTACTCAATCCCAATCGCAGTTTTGATTTTGAGGTTAGTTGAACACTGTTTACTTTTTATCACCTGATTTCGAAACGAAACAAGGAATGTAACATAAAGTGGAATTTGGACTGTATCGTAAAGTTCCTCCTGTATCGAAAAACGTTCATTACGACACGGTTCTAAGATTCCATTTTGAAATGGTAGTCATTTCGATTTCAATTGTAAAACTGAAATAGGAATTTTTCAATACGCCCGTAGATAAAAGACATTTAGGACATGAGTCTGTGTTTTTAACCAATAATTTTGGTTGTCATGAAAAAATTATATCAAGCTAAAATTTTTTGTGCTCTAAATTTCTTGAAATTCCATATTTTTATAGTGAATTGTGATTTTGGTAATCTTCCTCGTGTTTTTTGACTCTCTTGATTCGGGAGAACTTGAAATTTTAAATCTCAGTGTATCATATCAAGAACTACCATGATTTCCCATTGTCGGAAATTAAGGTTATGGTGCCAGTGGGAATTCCTTTCGGAACTCCCCACCAAATACGGCATAAGAATACATACATACCAATAATTTTATTAGTTTCTGTAAAATGGATGAATAGATGGATAAATAAATGAATATCCATTCGAAAGTGGAACCAAGTATAACACAGTCTAAGAATTATCTAAGATTCAAAGATCACCTCAATCTTTTAAAACATTCAGACATTCAGTAAATTTTGATTAAATTAAAAGGTCTTAGAACAGCATTAGCACACGCCATTGTTAAAATTGATATAAAATTAAAATAATTATGACAGCCAAGTACGGTTCAGAAAAATACAATAATAAATCAAGTATACATTATTCATTCTAGCAATTGGAATACACTTGTCGATATAGATGTTTCTGAGGTTGATGCCCACATAAGCCCTTAGGCTTGAGCCTGGGTAATGAGAGGGATGATGACTACTTTTTAGGTAGCCGGGACCGACGGCTCATCGTCTTCTACGAAAGACGTATGTGATTGTGCTGTGGTCAAAGAAATGTTCCCGGTCGAGTTTCGGGTCCTCTTGGTTATTAGGCTGGGTGTTATCACTTACTCCAACGAGCCTCCCATATGAATAACTCAATTTATGGCATTTACATTATTATTTACCTACTAATATAACAAGCAAAATAAAATACACAATAATTTTCTTTAGATCTGTCTATTAAAAATGAGTACCTTGTTTGGTTGTACGTGCCAACTGCGACGTTTTCCCTGACGCTGTAGAACAGACAAATCCAAATCAGAGCCAAGGCCTCCTTCATAGACGCCAGCCATCAGTCGTAATCGATTCCCAGGACAAATTCCCTGTCAAAATAAACATTCAATCAACATTGAATAATTGTAAGCTAGATAGAATAAATCTTCTGTAATGAATAATCACTTACTGAATTTCAATATACTGTCAACTCAAATAAATAAATGTTCTTCCTTTACAAAAATAAAGTACAAGTAGGCCAATACTATATAGTATATACAATACAATTTGAATATAAATAACAAAGCAATATTAAAAAAGAATATAGAAACTTCAAGAAATATAAATAGGGAAAACAAAATGAACTATTTCTGTATTCGGTAAAGAAATTAGGTGGGCAACTCGACAATTGTTAAAAATAATTAGGTAAGACATCTTGTCTTGATGGATTATAATATTTACCGATGGTATTTTTTTAAAATAGTTCATAGATTAATTATCAATTTAAAAAAATTATGAGTAATCCCTAAGAATGAGATTTCTAGATTTAAAAGGAGAATCTTAATAAAGTTCGATTTAAAATTCTATTAGAATCTAATAAACATCTATGTTTTCAAAAATGAGGAGCTGATAATATTAAAAGTTTATGACAATATGATATAATAGAATAGAATTGAGTTGGTGCCAAAAATCAGTCAGTTTCTTGTACGTTCCATTAAGGAGCTAGTAACTATCCAATAATTGGACGAGCTGCCTAGAGTATATACGTCACTCTAAGTCAGCTAGGTCTTTAAAAAGGGAGGGGAGACGCAGCATCCGCCATTCCGTTTCGAAAGCTGTTAATCACATGACATTATTGGTTGTGTGGATAATTTTCTACTACGTCAGTTTTTGGACTGTTCATTAATTTTAATATGAATTGAAATATGGCGCTATTGTTTGACCACAGAATGGCGGATGCTGTTTATGCCCACTCTTTATAGAGCATTATAGTCAGCTGGTCCGGTGGAGTTACGCAGACAATTTGCAGATAACAACAACAACAAGAACAACTGTTGGAACGCACAAGAAACAGACGAAACCGCCCTTATTTTTTGGCAATAGCTATACCGATAAGCCTTACCATAAAATGCCATTTCAAAACGAATTGTAGAATTTTCCAAGTTATGAACTGTGAAATATTGTTAAGAGTGGGTGGTAGTGAACGGCAAACTGCCGAACGGCAAAATCAAGCCTTATCAGAACAATGTAATTTTCAGGGCTTGATTTGTGGGGGAGCGCGTGGGAGCGGCGCTCCCATACCTTTTTTGCTCCCGGACCCCCTTCCCCTATTCCATGACACTCAGACCCCCCCCTTCCCGGGGCCAGTTCACCCACCGCTCCCATACCTCTTTTTTACAAATCAAGCACTGGTAATTTTTATCAATCTCTTGGAGCAGATAGAGCCTCTATTTGTGGACAGAATTTCACGTTCTTTATGTCATTGGAAAGAGAAATCAATTCTCCAGGGTCATGACTTTTTTATTTTTAGTTCATTTTAATAATTATCGTATAATTTATCAATTATAAAAGTATTGAACTTTAATTATTAAAATAAACTAAAAATCGAAAAAGTAAAAAGTCATGCTCCTGGAGAATTTAATTCTCTTTCCAATGACATAAAGGACGTGAAATTCTGTCCATAAATAGAGGCTCTATCTGCTCCAAGAGATTGATGAAAATTACATTGTTCATATGGGGCTTGATCTTGCCGTTCGGCAGTTTGCTGTCCACTACCGCCCACCCTTAAGAAAGTCTACGTTTTTCCATGACTACAGAATCAATTCATTTGGCAATCTATTTGATCATCAATAACATGGTTCCAACCAGATACATATTATTCAGTCAAATAAATGACAAACGCTCGAAATAAATTATAAATAAATAATATCAAAATTTTTCTACAACAGTGAGTGGGTGTAAATCGGCTGAGGAATAGTTTTGGCGTTATAGGCCTACCTGTTATATTCACCTTTGTATTCAATTTATTAAATGAATGATGAAGATTATGATTACATCCGACTTGCACAAATAATAAATTCAAATGTGAGTTACCTGTCTGCCTCTTAGAGAGCAGAGCCACCATCCCTCTATGCCGCCAGTGTTTTGCTCAAGAACCGTCAGCAGATCTCCTTTGCGGAAAGCCAGTTCATCCGGCGACTCTGCTATGTTGTCATACAACGCTCGCGCCACACAATTCTGCAACAAAAATTATAATTTCACATTATTATTAAATAGAAATTCAAGTATTGGATAGAATACATTGTTAAAGACAACTCACACATCAGAATACAACTAGAACCATAGTTAGAAAAACAAGCCATCAATAAGCTACTGTACTTGGTACTTGTCATAAATTTTTATGTAGGCTAATTGAAATAATTTGTACTTCAAATATGAGCATAACATTGGATATTGCATGGATACAGTATTTGCCTCAATTTATTTCATGAAAGGAAAAGAGAATTTGAAGAAAATCTGTAATTTAGTACTTACTGTACAGGAAATACTCTTCCAAGTTCAAGTAATATTTTTGGCGGAAAAAATTAGTTGAAATAAGTAAGTTATGGTCTAATTCTTGAATATATTTCTTATTGGATCCAGATTTTTTGGATAATATACACAATAATTGTCATAATAACATATTCTAGCTTGAGCCTTTACAATAAATATTGTTATAATTTCTGAGGTTGGTGCCCACATTATCTCTTAGAATTCATTTTCAGAGCTAGAGTTCATTCATTTCACAGAGCTCGTGAATACTTATTGTGCGTGGGTAATGAGAGGGATGATGATGATGAGAGATGATGACTACTGTTTAGGTGGTCGGGACTGACGGCTTCTCGTCTCCTCCGAAAGACGCATCTATGTGATGGTGCTGTGGTCAAAGAATTGGTCCGCGGTCAAGATTCGTACTCGGGTCCTCTTGGTTATCAGATCGGCGAGTTATCACTTACTCCAACACGCCACCAAACTTGAATGTATTATTGATATTTTGTCAATTCTTTATGGAAATTAATGATGGAGTAAAAAATATGATAGAAAATAATCAGACGGTCATAAAATGACAAATTATTTAATGTCTATAATATCGAAGTGAATTGCAAGTTCATTAAATGACATGAGATGATAAATAACAAGACAAGTGCACATAATCTTGGAGCTTTGTTGTTCAAAATTTATTGCTTAAAATTTGATTTCACGTCGAGACCAATAAAAACGTGACTGGAAACATATTACAGTAATAGCTGTTTGAAATTGCATGACTCTCAGAGAGTTTACCACTTATTTATTCGAGGTCAAACACCTCTAATTACTGCATCATGACATGACAAATATTAGAATTGTAATGTGATATTACAATAGTGAGGAATTACAACAGATAGAGATAGAAAGCAGAAATCCTTTCTTTATAGTTATATAGTTTTGATGAGAAATCCTTCCTTTATAGTTTTGATGAGCAGTTGCAACTCCTCAGTTCTAATTTCTAGTTATAAATACATAAGACAGATAGTAGCTAGTGTTGAAAATTAATGTTGGGTTTAGTTTCAGTGTCAAAACCCTTGAATAGTTTGGTGATACATTCAATAATAAATTGATGAAGATTGAACAAAATTGTTGAATAATGAATATTTCCAAACTACTGTGCGGTAAATACTAAACTGCTACTACTGCTGAACTGCTGAAAAATAATGAACTGTTTTAACCTTTTCAGAGCTCATGTCTATTCATGAGCTCTAGAATGTCTTTATACAAGTAAAATTAAAATAAAACCTATTCAGTGAACAAAACTTATTTCTTATGTTGAAGCCAAGTCCGGACATTCAAGAATTGGTACAGGAAAGACGCAAAGAAGAGTGGATAAATGGAGATTACTTGATTGATAGTGAACACTTATTGAAATGTATCGATATCAATAATGTATAGCCTATATTGAGTTGGTGGGCCCCATATTTTTTAAATTACGCCTATCGTTCAGAAGGTAGAAGTGTGAATACGTATTTATTTAATCGAGTTAGTACAAATACAGCAATTGGAAATGAAAAATCAGGGAATCGCCAATGAAAAATCAGGGAACTGCTCCAATTACTGGATTTGGTTTTTCGCGGAATTATGTATTTTCATCCAAAACGAATGGTAGTCTCAAGTTCATAGTTATAGTCTGAATCTTATTATTACAGTATGTGAAGATCTTGATCTACTTTTCGCAATATTTTTGAAGAATCGCCTATGACCGAGCTTGAGTCATTTTCCTATCTTGCCAGAGGGTCTTCTTTGCTTGGACAAACTACAGGTGATTCTTCAAAAATATTGCGAAAAGTAGATCAAAATCTTCACATACTGTAATAATAAGATTCAGAATTGACATGAATCTTCTATGACGGAGATCTCTGTGTGATTGACAGCTTCTAGTAGACAGACAGATGTGCTCACGAAAAAACTAAATTAGATTAATAAAAAATCAGTTTGCAGCCATCAGGCAAGTTATCTTCACGACATTTATAGCTTTCAACATCCGGTTGGAACGGGTTCAGTAAAAACATTAAAAATAGGTCTTTCCCACTCTTCTTAGTAACATACCACTGCACTGTAATAATGCACATAAAAATGCATTACAGATTAATGGTGTGGCAAATTACTAGTGCCAAAAGAAAAGAAGGTCATAATGATGATATTCAATTCGAATATACAATGAAAACAGATCCATCAGAATTAAGTATGCTTCAATACAGAATTTTGATTAGCGTTTGAATGTTATGCAAAAAAGCGTTTAAGCTGATGCCAAAACGTTAGACGGTTTCATCTGTCTCTTATATGAGAAGTAACCTACTAACAACCGAAGTAAATCATCTATTATTGTCTCTTTTTCAAAAACATCACCCATGCATATCTAAATAAAATAACGTGTTTCGGATGGCACGTTAAGCCGTCGGTCCCGGCTGCCTAAAAACAGTCGTTAAGTCATGTCAGAGGCCCTGAAATTGATCAGGAGCGACCTGAAAACTTTGACACCAGACCTGAGCCAGCCAGGTTACAAGAATATTATTATTATTATTTATCTAAATAAAATTTGATGTGTTGATGAATATTCAATTCATGATGAATAGAAAACTGAAATTATTAATTCATTTTCAACAGAAGAACTTTAAAATGTTTCGTTAGAAAATTTCAAGGGCAGGAACACAAAGCCGTTCAATTTACAAAAAAAAATATGTAGGCTACACGTGTTTTTCAGTAACAAATTTAAGGCGTGAAAAGAGAAAAAGACGGGATTTCCGTTTTTTATTTTTTCTGACATCTACAACCAGACGACAAAGAAGAGGACACTGGCCAACACAACTTGGGAGCTAAATTTAAAGACGTCTATAAAAATTAACAAGCCAAAACACATTAAGGATCCAACAAAGGTGGAGATGTCATTAGAAATGGATCAGTTACCACTTCGGTATTGCCTTAATTAATTAAAATGATGATTATAGATCAATAGATTCTTACGTTACTTGATATTCCTAGAATAACATCAATAATTGACAAAGGTTTTTGATCAGTGTATGAGATAGAGCAGAGTTTATTCACTTGATCAAGTTACGATGATCAACTGATACTGCTTAAACAATACTTAATTCAAATTAAATTTAGATAAGAATTCTAATAAGGTTCATGGATGATTCCTCTTAGCAATAAACTTGAATAAATATGTTTTATATGTACCGTGAATTAATTCCTATACCAAGTTTTGTGTTATTGGTTATCTTTCGAATACTGTATGTAGATAATTGCCCATAATTTTAATTCAATGTAAATAAAAAATAGATCTTGAGATTTATGTGATTGAAAAAATACTGTGAATGTGATTACCGTACTTAAGACTTTTGTTATTTCTCAGCTTATCGATAGCTTATAAATCATGACAGGATATAAAACGAAGTTTTTGAAGGGTATAAACAGATGAATGACGATATATTAATGGAGGCACATTGTGAGACCTAGTATGAAAATATTATTTGCAAATTATCAATGGATTTAGTGAAATCTTACATTTGTATAATCTTGATAAGATTAATACATTTGTCCAACAATGAACTAATCAACAAGAATTTAGTACAAAAAACAACTAATCTATATCTATAAAAACAAAATGGCACTGACTGACTGACTAACTGATTCATTCATTCATCACCAGAACTAAAAACCCACTGAACCGAATGCGTTCAAATTTGGCAGGCATGTTCAGTTGGACGTTTAGACGCGTGCTAAGAACGGATTTTAGGAACTTTTCAAGGATATGCCAAATATTTAAGTTTTTCTCAAAGAATATGTAGATATTATTATTCTACAAAGAATATGTAGATACTTTATATTCACTGGTTTTTCTATAGTTTTTCGGCATTTTCTCATTTTTTCGAGAACCAATCGGTAGAAAATGTTGATTTTTGGTAGGTAGGTTCAGATAAGGTGTAGAAATGTTGTGTTAAGATATTTTTGAATTCCATTCAAGATTATACCAGTAATCAGGTTTTTCAAAATTGTAGATGTATTGTGGATTGCATATCTTCCGTCTTGATACGACCAATCCTTACTGTAAATTCAATGGTTCAGCGAGATTATAGATAAACTAATTTGGAAGATATTGAATCAAGTTTCAAACTATGTCCGATATAGTTCCCAAGGTTAAGCTGAATATTAGCGTTTTACTATTTTTCGGAATTTTCTTGAATTTTTCGAGAATAAATTGGTAGAAAATGTCGAAATTTGGTGAACAGGTCCAGATATGCTGTGTTCAATAAGTTTTGAATCCCTTCTCAACGGAATTTGCCTCAGCTTTGCCTGTTTGTCTCAGCTTACACTGACAGAGGTTATGCAGGCGAGCGAAGCGAGCCTGTTTGACTCACTGACACTGCCGATACTGCCGGGGGTCCAGGGGGCGGAGCCCCCTGGTTAGGCGGAGAAGGCGAGCGAAGCGAGCCTGCCGACTAGCCAACAATAAAATACAAAGTAATTAGTACCAAGAATTGGAAGCAATATGCTTCAATAGAAAGCGAATGCTTTAATATTCACTGGAAATTTTCTAACAACAGAAAGGTTTAATGAAATTCTACTCCGTCATATTTCCTGACCTCAATCTTACCAACTTGTTAAATATAACTAGAGTTTGAAACTGAACTTAGTGTGAAAGGGGCTAAACTGGATTTCTACCTATTGAATATACAATGCAGAATGTGGGAGTTAGTTAGCAGTCAGAAATGAGCGATCATGCCTTTCAAGTATAAATCCGACCACGCTGCTGAATAGATCAATCCTCTTATTATCATAAACAATATTAGGCCATGAGAATGTTGAGACTGGCTAAATGACTTGCACGAACTTCTTAAAAGAAGTGCAATCAGAGTTGAAAACTCTAATTTTGGTCCTAGAATACTTTAAATTTAAAAACATTTCTGAGGAAAAAAATTGTTTTCGTAGAATTATTATTAATTCTAAGGTAGGCCTATTAGCAGAGTTGCTCAGTTACATCTCTTAATTCAAAAATTGAGTGCAGAATCATTTTTTAATATTTACCAATAATAATTATGATTGAATATTTCATGGAATATGACTAACATTCACTATTGATAAAATATCCAGAGTGAAATAAGAGTGTTTTCCTATGAAGGCCTATAAAATGAATCACTTTCGATATTTATATAATTTTTCCTAAAAAAAATCAATTCCCCTGAATGGAAATTGAATCACGCCGCATACGGCATGGCGTATTTTGTTATCTTGTTTGGTATTGAGATACGAAGGCTATGCATAAAATAGTTTTCCGGTCTTTCCCTAATTTTTTTATTGTAAAACAAAATTCCATTGGCTTTTCCGATACATCATTAAAAGGCTTGATTTCTACCCTATTTTTTATAATTGTCATTTTGATCAATGCATTTCAGTAGGAGCATGATTGGTTTTTGGAGGACCTAATCAAACTTTTCATTTCCACCGCCATCACTTATAAACATTTTTGTAACTTCGTTTTTGACATTTTCGTCCGTATAGAATCTGAATACTGATGAATACTTTTACTCTTATGTTGAGGGTTGAAATACATTATGTCCACTTCATGCTGAAACCAAAGGGAAAATGCAGATTCTCTCAGGCCAAAATGTCAAACAAACGAAATCCGCGGGTTGTGTCAGGAGAGACAATTTGCTAATCAATGCCAGAGATCATTAGTCCACCACGAACTCAAACTGATACCGTCAGTTGCTGAAAACTTGATCGAAAACAGCCGAATAGATAAAATCAGCCAACGTGTAAGGTTAAATCACGTTAATCCGCATCCCCATGTCTCATGACAAACAAAAGGTCCTTCAAACCAAGTTCAGATGGACTGCGGTCCCTAACATCCACCCAACAGTCCTGATTTGACAATATGTGACTGATCTCTGCCCTAAGTTGAAATATCAACGCATAGGACTTGAATTCCAGACGGCCAATGGAGTTGAAAAAATTGACCCAAGCGGCAGTGAACCCATGTTAGCGGTGGAGGTTTTGAAGAGGTCCTCCAAAAACCAACATTCAGTGTGAAAATTTGTGAGTATTGAACGTGGATTGTGAATATTCAGGCCATTTTAAATGATTTTTAAAATTGGAAAAAAGACGTGTTTATTGGCATATCTATGTTTTCACCCTATAAGTACGGTATTAATGTATTCTTTCTTTCAAATAAATAAACATTCCTCTAACTGAAATGCAGGTATCAAAGTGTAAATTATACAGAAAAAGAGGGCTTTTCAATGATAGATGGGAAAAGCCTATGAAATATTGATTTTACACTTGAAAATAATGTTTTACGTACTTTAAAAAATATTACAAGTAGAAAGATCATTAATCCGTTGGGAGTGAAATTCCAGTAACAAGTATTGGTATTAATTCTAATATGTATTTTATTTGCTTCTGGGTATATGTATTTTATATAAGCTTCTGGACTTAATAAGTTTGATCGAACAACTTGGTCGAGTTAAGTAATGACTGGAATTGATGTGTTATCAATATCCACCACATAATTACTAATTATTAATTAGGCTATAACATACTCCAACTTAATCAGCGGTTGGGGAATAACTGATATTGATGCTTAGCTCTGTCAAGACAGTCAGCGAGCGTTATGTGAAAGGAAATCGAGTAGAGACCGACTACCAATTACTCTCTTGTAGACAGCTTTCCGACAGTCCTGACAGAGTCGAGTATCATAACACAAATTCATCATCTGCCAGCTGGAGTCTATTCCAAAGTACCAATCTCCAAAAAGCTTACATGATAATAAATATACATGAAAAGTCATCCAGAAAAAATGTTCAAAAAGTTTTTCTTCAATACTCTATGCTTAAACTTATTCAAAACCACTTTATAATAAAAAATAGCTTTTTTTCTTAAAAAATAGCTTGTACATTATTATCGTAAAACATCTCAGGGGCTCTAAATAACGAGTAATCTAAGTTCAAGTTCATGCTGTTTTGAGATTCAATAGAAGGCCTATCGAGTGCCAGGAATTCTTCCCATTGTTTGGTTTTTCTGATGTAAGTTACTTTAGAACGAGAAGCACGTTCCTTTACCTTTTAATCTTTTTAATCGGTCTGCAAATATAGAGTCAACCTCACAGTACTTCCTCACTTTGGATATAAATATCCTTTTTCTAAAAACAGAATTTCCCAATATGGAAGTTGAATCACGCCGCATACGGCATGGTGCCTACTTGTTATCTTGTCTGGTAGTGACGTAGAAAAATCCTCAATCCGTTAGAGTAGAAATCCAAGTTTGCGTCACTCTTTTCTCGGAAACTTGTTCCTCTATCAGGCACCAGAAACTAGTTCTAGTCTATCACAAGCATTACGTAGTAAATTAGCGTGAACTTCAGAGGCGCCTGAGCCGAGTCTTATTTTATGAGTCATCCCACTTGACAGTGCGCGAAAAGTGCACACTACAAAATACTGATAAGACAAACTTCATTCTATCAGCTCAAGTACTGAATCAGTCGAGAATTAAACGATAAAGCTATTTCAAGGTTGTCA
The DNA here is from genome assembly GCA_017141385.1 of Sogatella furcifera. NCBI lineage: Eukaryota > Metazoa > Arthropoda > Insecta > Hemiptera > Delphacidae > Sogatella > Sogatella furcifera. The sequence continues at coordinate 23,916,292 of CM029549.1, forward strand.
CGACTCTCGATTAGTATCAATTCTATTTTTTTATTGGTTCTCTATCATGTAACCCATGTCCAGAGGTATTTTATACATATAAAACCAATTATTACAATTTATGAAAAGTTTTTTATTCTTACACTACTTTACTAAAATATCATGTAGCATCCCACTATAGAGTCCAAGTGTCGGGATGCATTTTTGTCTAGTAGGCTATACAAATTTGTGCTGTATTTTTCAAGTTTGTATACAAATGTATGAATATAAATATTAATACTGAATCAAATATTCCAATAAATCTTATTTTACAGTTTATGCCCACTTATTTTGTACCTAAATGTTAATACAGAAATTAACACAGGTGTAAGGTCTTACAGTCACAATTTTATTAATAACTTATATTTCAACGATTTTATGATCAAGTTGCTGTATTTAATTGAGTTAGAACATCAAAAATTGACCAATACACAATAATTATTGCTTGCTATCATTATTTTCAATGCTAATATTAATATCTAACATGGATTTTTTACGTTTTATGAATTTTATGATGCGGATCCCAATTATTTCAGATGTATTAGGTTTTACAAATATATGAGCAAGTTTTCTCAGTATATTGGCAATATATGATTGTTTATATATACGATTAGTGGCAATATATTATGTTCGCCCATCGAAATAGGTCATCAACTAAGTTACTGTTCCTAGATACTTAATTCGATCTACTCTCTCAAGTAGGCCTATTGACAGTTGAACGACAATATAGGCTGAGTGAAATTGGGTGGTTCAAGAATAGGCTAGTTTCTTGGAATTCGGTAAGAATACTACAATAGGCTACAAACACACTTTAAAGGTTTAGAATAAAGGTCTCAATCAGTACGGACTGTGACAGTCAAAAACTTCAGGGGCCATATGCCACATCCACTGCTACATCAGACACTTCAATTGTTCAGAGTTGATCGTTCAACGATCGATCTGCCGGGTTACAGTTTCCCCATTCACTTACAGTTTTTGACTGTCACAATCCGAACTGACAGTGGATGTAGACCCTAAGTGGATGAGAAAACCGGTAGCAAAGAATATGTAGAGAATAAGAATATGTATATGAATATGTATACTTTATACTCACTGTCGGCAGTCAAAAACTGCTGTAAACCGGCATTACAATCAACTATATTACTGTATTTAAAATTTAGACTGTGAACGATTAAACTGTGAGTAATTGAGGACCCTAAAACAAAAAATACATAGCCAATTCAAATTCTTCCAAGTAAACTAAAGAGCCTTGGTAAATTACTGAAATTTGATAGAACATGAAACATTTTAACGAAGCAAGTAGCCTACGCATTTAATTTCTTGAATTGAATTTCTCCTTATAATATTATAGGCCCAATTCATTTTTAGACCGTTCAATATTATTCGTCAAATAATAATAGTCCAGAAACTCTTCCATCAAGTTATAGACTAATGTTGCTAGAATCGACGCACGAAAATGAGACGATGCAAAGTTACCAAATCAGCTGTTATGGATAAAAATTAATTCATATTCTTATAATACTCATGAAGGCAATTCCGTTGTTGCGGGGAATGAGGGGGGGGGGGGACTGCTGGTCCATTTTCCATCGGATCAACTTCATATGTTCTACCTTAGACCAACTATTTCAAGTACATTGTATTTGATCCTACGATAGTAGATTTGCTATTTCATGGAAAATTAAATTGACAATGTTCGAATATTGACTAGACGCTACTTTTTAAAAATGAAATCGTTCTTGTCCTGAAAACTACCGCCCTATAGCTCTCCAAATTATTTTTTCAAAAATTTTTGAACGTGCAGTTTTTCTTCAGTTAAGCAAATACTTTGAAAGTAGCAACTTACTCTACAATAGACAGTTTGGTTTCAGGAAAAATGAGTCGACAAAACAGGCAATTTTTGAAGTTGTTGAAAGCACTCTCAGGGCACTGGATGGATCGTGGAGGGTTGTTGGCATTTTCTGTGACTTGTCCAAGGCCAAAAGGTTTGAAAGGAATAGCATTGGACTATTCCGAGATTCTATTCACTTGAGGTAAATTGGTTTCATATGATAGGGTAAATCACAGTCTCTTGTTGAGGAAACTTGCTCTCTGTGGCATTTCAGGCAGAGCGTTTAATTTTTTCAAATCTTATTTGACAGGGAGGCACCAATCAGTTAGAGTAGTGGACAAATACGGTTTTAATGTGGATTCAGACTGGCTCCCACAGCCTCATGGAATTCCTCAGGGAACAATAATAATATAGACTCAAAAGTAATTTTAATTGCAGGGCCCTGGCTTATAAAGCTTTACAGCTTGTTTTTCTGATGAAAAACAAGTGATTGGGATTGTAGATTCACCAATAAAACTCTCGATTTACAATGATCCAAATATTGGAAAGAATCAGCTGTTGAATCAGCGATCAGCCAAAACTTACTAGAAGACCCTAACATTTGAATCCAAATGGCCGCGATGGTTCGAGTGGAATAGGAAATCCCATGAAAATTGGTGCAGACGACAAATTCAGGATATCAGCTGTTGAAACTCGAACCATCGCGGCCATTTTAGATCTAAGGGTCTTCTGACTTGGTTTTTTATTACGATTTTCTTTGTAGGTTATGATACTATTTTAGCGACAAAAATGATTCCTATTCACATCTCACTATAAAAATAATAATCGATATTTATTATTAAATATATTCACGATAATTAATCAATTTATAATTATATCAAAATCATTAAATTAGGAGCAAAGTTTTGGTTTGAAAGGAATAGCATTGGACTATTCCGAGATTCTATTTACTTGAGGTAAATTGGTTTCATGTAATTTTTTAATCAGCTGGTACTGTAGAATTTTCTTTTTATTGGAAACGTTTATGAGACAGAAACGCCCATAAAATCCACGAATTATGAGTAATGTGGATTGTAAAATGTTTATAAGCCAGGGCCCAGATGACACTACAGTGCTTGTTGAGGGATCGGAAGAGAACATACAGTTGAAGACCCAAAAAGCGATTTCGGATTTGACTTGGTGGCTGAGGGGAAATTATTAACAGCTCAATGTAGAAAAAACTAAAATTCTAAAATTTTCAGCGCGCAGTCAAGCTAGAGGAATTACCACACATCCCTTAGATTTGAATAATCAGGCAATGGTGACAAAGTTTCTTGGAGTTCAACTGCAGAATGATGTGAGATGGGGTGATCAAGTGCAGCAACTCTTACGCAAATTGTCTGCTATCCTGTTCTCGCTGAGGTGTGTTAGGGGAGCAGTGGGCGTCAAATCCCTGCGAGCAATCTATCATGGATACCTAATGTCTGTCATTCGTTATAGTCTGATATTCTGGGGTGGCTATAATACTCACCTTGGCGTGATTTTCAGGAAGCAGAAAAAGGCTCTGAGAATCATGTACGGCCTAAGTTCCAGGGCATCATACAGACCATGTTTTGTGAGAAACATGTCTGTGTGAAACCAGCTCTCTATTTCATTGAAATTTCAACTCATGTAGTGAAAAATTGGAGCACATTTTCTCCGGACGTGCTTGAACATCCCTAGAACACTAGGAACGGTGATTCGACTCTTACCTATTCAAGGCATAGACTGGCAATATTAGAGAAAGGTCCCTATTACAGTGCAATAAAAATTATTAATAATCTCCCGTTGAATTTAAATCAATTTTCCAAATTATCCGAGATTATTAAATCAGTAAAAGAAGTTCTATTAAGGGGAGCTCCATACACTGTTCAGGAGTGTTGTGAAATGTTAAAAAATTAGAGATAAATCTAATGTATGATGAGAAATTTTTTTGATGTCATGTTGTATTGGCTGGTATTCCTGTGTTTTTTTATTTATGAATAACTTTTTTGAAATTTGAAGCATTCAATGTTGTTGAGATAACGTAGCCTTAAATTTTTCATGCTTCAAATTACGGTAGTCAACTTTTACTAATTTGATCTTTATTAGAACAAGGATAATTGGGGACTAGTAGCCTATTATTAAAAAGTGCTCAGCTAAATATTCAACTCAACTTATGGGTCCGATTGATATAATAAAAAACTAATAAAGTTTTACAGCATCAGTATTGTGCGGTTAACATTATATTCGGTTACCAACTAGCCTATATAACACGAGTTTGAAACTCCAAAAAGAAACTTGCCTTGAAGTTCCCTTGAAAAGAAAACTGTTAAGTTAGGTGTACGTTACTGGTGGTAGTATGAAACCATCTGCTCCAAAATACAGGCTTTCTCAGAGTAAATGGATCGATTTTCAAGTTTTACATGGTTGAACATGATTTGTAAATGAGAAATTATCATTATAGAAGAGAAGTCAATTTCATTGAAGGGGTTTAATGGCAAACAGAACATAATGAAGTTCATGCTCAAGGTAGTATGAGCTTACATCAGAGCAGGTCATTTGTATTTCCAGAATATTGATCCACAAAAGATATCATAGGCCTACAAGGGTTTCAAATTTCTAGAGATAATGATTGGAATTTTGGACTCTGGCTAGGAATTCGGCTGCAATGATAACTGAAAACTATTGAATGCCCAAAATACAAAAACTTACTTGAGGACTAGCGGTGTTGACCGTTGTATCTTCAATCTGCGGCATTACTAAATCTCACACACACTTTTTCGTATTTTACATTCCGACGTGATTTTCCAACCATAAACAATCTAATTTGAATCAAGATAACCACCACATTTTAAAATTGTAGTTACACCTAATAAAATAAGAAGATTTAGATTCGATGTTGAGAAAAAATGACACTAAACTGACTGAAAATCAGAACAACACAGAACGAGTGAAGAGTGAACACAGAACACTGTCACTGAACAGGAACAGCAGCCAGCAGCTGGACCTGGACGAATCATCAAGCAGACAAGCAGCCAGAAGTGAAGAAGAACAGAAAAGTCGGGATGCTACAAATGTGTACCACCGACAATCTGTACCATTCATTCATGTACCACGACATTCTGTGATTGAGCGGAGCGAAGCGAAGCTCTAATGGATTAGGAATGTCACTCTTTGTATAACTACTCCTCCGGAACCGCTCAACCGATTAAATTCAAACTTGCCATGGTGATAGTAAACATGGACGACCAGGTTATAGGCTATAGAGCATTTTGAAAATTTGCATATTAAGGACGAAAAAAGGAAAAAAAGGATTGCTTACACACTATTACTATACACATTATTCATGCTATATTCATGCTCTCTGCTCTGCAGGATTGCAACCTAAC
>CM029549.1:23924026-23940930 GCA_017141385.1 Sogatella furcifera
ATAAAATTATTTATTTGCATGCATTCAATATTTCTCAACATGCTAACAAACAATGGAAGCTTGTTGTGGAAATACACAAAAATTTTGCCCAAATTTCATCCAATAGGCTTATTTTTCGCAATTTTTCAAGTTTCTATTGATTTTCCTTTATAATTTGCTACTGAATAATTATTTTAAACAATCAGAGCACATTTGAGACCAAAAAAGGTACGTCAAATGCTGTATTTTCAAAGTTGAACCACTTATAGAGAAAATGACTCCAGCTTGGTCAATATTGTTTGAAAATTATTGATTTTGTCTCAATTGTAGGAAACATTCTGACCTTCAATTTGAGCCCAATCAATATTTTTTTAACCAATATTGACCAAGCTGGAGTCATTTTCTCATCCTGCCTTATTCTATCAAAATAAACACTCACTTGAGAAAACATTCACTTAAAGGTTGTTGCTCCTATTTTATATTCTCATTTCATAACATTACATGGTAATAGAATGAGCCACTTTCACCATCAGCTAGGTCTAGCTAGGCTTAAAATACCGGGGTCAAATTTTCGAGTCTACGCTTCAAAAACTTTTGGACAAAAAGAAAGCTCGCTCTGCTCAATTTGCGGCTGCCTCCGCATGTGCTTCCCTAGTACTTTTTATTTCTTCCGCTCCCGACATTATGTACCACATTCCTAAGCTATCACAATCTGTCGTTCAGCTAGGAATATGTAATGAAATATTTTTTTGGTACACTCGATAGAAAGTAGCCAGTTTCGATCTACTTGACAGGCTTTGAAAGCCTTTTTATAGGAAAAATCAGCTGTCAACAAAATTTTCCGTTGACTTAGCAGCGCATTCTATGCAAATTGGTCGGGTGTCTACCAACTGACCCAACTTCCATTTGACCCAGCCTACCACTAGACCCAATTTTTTTAAAATCGAGAAAAGCAGCAAAACCACTTGACCCAATAGTCATCTGACCCAATATACCATTTGACCCAATATTACAAACCTTCAAAGGGTGGCTACGAGTGTTCCGAAAAACCACTCTACCGAAAGCCAGCGCAGCCACAGCCATTATTCGTCAACGCCACAGCCTATCGTCTGCCTTCTGCCTTCTATCATTTCGTATTCGACCAAAGAGTCTGTTAGTTCTGTTTACTATAACATAACCTTATTCATGGTTTTGTTGAGTGTTATTAACAGATAATATGTGATTCTAAATCAAATATTTATAAGATTTCCAATAAAATTAGAGCTCTGGAAGATTTTTTTCAAGTTGGAGGGGGTTTAAAAAGTTCTTGAGTACTACCGCATATACATATACGGAATACGGTTTAGCTTATATCAAGCTAAAATAGGCTGACACTATAAATTCGATTCAAACATTCAGTGTGTAAATATACAATTTAATTATCATCATGAAAAATTATTGACCCAAGAATGATATATTTCAATTTTAAATAAAGTTATTCCTGAAAGTTACAACAATTAACTTAACTTTGGTAATCTACGGTAGGCTAGTTCAAAACTTTATTCTGCCAGGCTGCTTTTTAGTGCATTTCATTTGAAAAAATGCACTATTGGTCTTGCCCTGACAATCGAAAATTTATGATGTGATATATTTTTTACACGTTTCCGAGCCCCTAGAACACGAATCTGATGTCCGTTCAAATTCATATATCTATATATATATATATATATATATATATATATATATATATATTTATATATATACAGTTTCTTGTTAACACGATAACTCCCGAAGGGCTTGTCGGAGAGCCGTTTCGAAAACGGCGCCTTTGAATTCATACCCTGAATAGCTCATTATAAGTCATATGATTTGAGCCATCATAGAATTGCATTTGAAATGCACTCTTTCCGACCGCCAGCTGCCGGAGCGAATTTTTTAAAGTGTTTTTCAAAGTGAAAATTGTAATGTTAGCTTCCATCATATTTCATTCACCAAATAAACATCATTATTCACTCACTCATCATCACCTTTGCTAATACTTGTTATCAAGTCGCATTAATTGTAAAAAATATTACAGTAACTTAGTTTGAAAAACGTTTTTACTTTTTCTTCTAACAACTGCGCTGTTTGCTTCTTATAATTGAACATCCAGGTCTATTTCATCTTCTAGAACCAACTAAAAGCTTTGCCAATTAATCTGTAGTTTTTTTTACAAGTGTGGGCTTAGCTTAGCTTTTTATTATTCTCTTGCTGAGCTTGAGTATTAGGCCTACAGCAGAATGATATGAACCTATATAGATCGAAATTTTCCTCAATATGAGTAAAATTGCTAGTTATTCTCTTTGATATGGAAAAGTCTAGAAGGTCTGGGATTTTATTGTGTCTCTTGGCTAATAAGTTAGACTCATTGAAGAATGAAAATTCAACCTAATATTCATTGATAGCATCTCTCAATTCTCTTATACCGCTTATAAACCTTATATAAGTTACCTTATATACCTCCTTCTTCATCCATTACTTTTGTGGATGACAAACAAGAATCCCAGTCAATATGCTTCTTCTTCTTCTTTCTCTCTGCCCCGGTGTGCCTCACAGCGTCGGGGTAGCCTCGGACAACCGCCTCCGGGTGTCGCGATCCACAGCCAACCTCCTCATCTGCCCCACAGTCTTCCCTCTTTCCTCTCCCAATCTTCTAATATGTTCATCATACGAGTACCGGGGACGTCCTCTCTTCCGTCTGCCTCCTACAATCACATTTCCATACTGTTTCACTTTCCTCTCGTCGTCCATCCTCTGTACGTGACCCCACCATCCTAATTGCTTTCTGTCAATAACTTCCTTTACATAGTCAATATTCTTAGAATCAAATCTCCCCCTAGAATAAATCTATCACCCAGCAAGTGCTCTTGTACCGTATCATTTTGTATTGATTATTTTTCAAATTGTATCCAGGAGGACAGTAGATTGCTCCAATTCTAAGATTTTGAGCTAGTGTTTCAACTTCTATTACTGTGGCGGTGTGACCTGTGCTTCTGTCAATAGTAGATTGCATTCTTTATAATGTTTTATAATTTTTTTTTACTATTATTGCACAGCCCCCATGAGCTTCATTGTCCATTGTCCATTGGGTGTATTAGTATGTTCATATTTATAGAATAATTGTGTAATCACAATTATTGTGATACATAAATTCAGAAACACTGGAAGAAGTTTGTCATAATATCATTCACTTGATGTGATAATTAATGCAATACAATCTTCCTCCAATGTTGAATATATACAACATGATGAAAGTTTATCATTTAAACTCAATTGAATATTGATCTGTAAACTTTTCAACATTAGATGCCTGAGGCTCCAAAGGATAGTATCAGTGGAAATTAGGAACTAAAAAAATAATGATCACAGTACTTTTCAACCAAGATGATTAAAAATTTTATTAATCTTTATCTCTATTACACTTTTTGAGCAATTGTGAAGATGATATTGTGGTAGTTATCCATATACTACTTTATTCAAGTATTTAATAAACTTACCTGATTTATTTTAAAAATCCAGATACCGGTTTCGGTTGTTACACCATTATCAATGTCTAGTAAACTCTGGCGTTTACCAGAGATTGATAATGGTGTAACAACCGAAACCAGTATCTTGATTTTTTTAATAAATCAGTGGTTTGACAACATCTTCTTTTTTCATTTATCACTATTGATAGAACGAAATGACTTGTTAAAAATATTCCTGTAACTTACAAATCAATAATAAACAACAGCCATTAAAATAACCACGTTGAACTTTATTGTGAAAAAATCAAAATATTACAACAGAAATAAAAAAAATCACATTTTAGACTAGTGGTATAAACGTGCGCAAATTCCAAAACAAATTTCTGTACAGTTCATTCATTGAGGATGTTCCTTGAGGAGAATCCTTTTTATTCTTTGAATGAATTTTTTGAATTAAGTAGTGTTCCAATAATTCATTCTCTTTCACAATAAATTCTATATTTGTTAAATTTTTAACTTTATCATATGATTTGTATTCATTTATCTTAATTTAGCAATTTGGAAAGTTGTTTTTTGGCCGCCATATTGGAAAAATTGGCGGAAAAATTGATCCTTGAAGGGTCCTTAATATTGAACATAACCTAAATTCAGGTCGGTGAGTAGCTTATCTGCTAGAAATTGATCTGAAAAACATTATTATCAGAGAAAATATCAATACAAGCCCGTTATAAAATTTTTCTGGAGACCATTTCCCCCCAAAATCGGTTTTTTCAAATACAAGGATATCTTTTAATTGCTCTAGTTCAAAAACTATATAAGGGAGAAAGGTCTACTTGGTCTAAAATTGTAGAGGACAAAATTATCCCCAGAGGGATTTTGAATTGAACAACTCAAAGGAATATGTCAAAAGATCTGAGCAAGCAAAAACTAAAAATACTTGATTATAGTTTTTCTTGAAAATTAACCTATTTTTAGAAAAATCGTAACTCGGTTTCTAGTGAAGATCAATAAATGATTCTACCACCATTCTCTTGCAAATTTTATTTACTAAAAAAAAGGTTCAGAAAGTTTTTTTGTCCGATGCTTCGTTTCAACGTTATTCCAAGAAAACAAAAAAATGTGCAAATTTTTCCAATATGGCGGCCAAAAAAACAACTTTCCGACACAAGTTGAGAGTGGGATTTTTTACACGTTAAATAGGAGGGTGTCAGCTACCATTTCTACCATAAAACAACTTTGTTGCAATTAGTTCCAGGTTGACCCCTGTTTTGAGCTAGAATGACTCGACTATCTGTTGAATTTCAAATAATTTTCAGTAAAGTCACATTTTATTTCTGATGATAATCAGTTATCAATAATCGTTACCAAAAGTAACAGTTGAAAATCAAATAAATTTTCACCCATGGGAAGAGCTAGGTGAAATATTTTCACTAAAGTTGAATCCAGTGTGGCTTAATGTAATGCCACATTTACACCGGAATAATATGTTAATAACATTTGTTAATAACTTTATTGAATAACGTATTATTATATAGACTGATAAATAAATGAAAAATCATATAACCTCTTTAAAAAACTTTAGAAGTATTATTCTACAGACATGTTTTGGGACTCAGCCCATTATCCGACATTATTTGGGCTGAGTCCCAAAATATGTCTGTAAAATGTTAGTTACTTCTAAAGTCTTTTAAAAAGGGTATTTGATTTTTCATTTTATTTATCAATTATTTTGAATAGCCCCAAGTTTAAAGTTCAATTCTTATTATATAGACTTATATATTATTATAACTTATTATATAAAAGTTATCAACAAATGTTATTAACATTCCTGTGTAAGCGTGGCTTAACGTTGCCAATTCATAGCTGATTATAAATAAAATGAAATAATTATATTTTTATGTGTTCAAATCTAGTGTTTTCAAAGTTTGGGTGGCTCTCTTGAGACATATTTGTTGTTTATAATTGGTACTTTTACAAAAACGTTTAATAATAATATTAACAACTAGCCTATCTACTAGAGATTTGAAGTTCATCAATCAAGTCTTGTTTCTTAGATTTTGTTCTTGTTTTTTATATTGTTCTTCAAGTATTATTCTTTTAATGCAATGCATTTTAGCATTAATAATTGACAAAAACCACCTGTAGCTGAATTTAGAGGAATTCTATTCTTGGAAAAGTGATTGTTAAACTTCCAAAAATAGGTGAAGTATCAATATTGATATGTTATTTGGACTCTACTTCTCATGTTCAACCACTTTTAGGGTAAAGGGGTAGTGGATTTATTGTTACTTTATGTGTTACATCAAATTTAAAAGCAGTTGAGACCATTGTTGGGAATTTTTTTAAAAAATTGGACTTTTGATTGAATTTAAAAAATTTTCAATCTGGCCAATTTTTGTTTTCTTTTTTTTAATCGAAGCAGATTCTAGTCCTCTTCAATTTATATTCTGATCACTTTCCTCTAGGATTAACCGTTTTCGGATTTTATGCAAAAAACTGAAAAATTGTACCTCCTAAACCCCCCTCCCGCCCTATGCTCACCCCTCAGGTCCAGGGACTTTTAGTATGTTAACCTCCTAACTAGTCTAAACAAATCCCCAAGGTCAAAAATTGGGGTATATTCCATGCACTCTATAATATACCAGTGTGGACAGGCTTTATTGACTGGACTATATGTTTTGAACATAATATATTATAAGCATATTCTGTCACCAATTTTATTATCGTAATATGTCTGAAAACGTTGGGCAAAATAAGTTATTCAATAAATTTCAGAAATGTATTGAAACAGCTGTTCAAGCTGTTTGGAAGAAGTTCTTCTGGATGTAATATTACAAAAAAGTAACAAGTCGGTTATTTATTCCATTGAAAATCACAGGTGACTTTTTTTTACCTGGTGAATTCGAAATGCATGCATTCAAATGGGAAATTGGTGACTAGTGACTTTCGAGAAACGGGGCCCAGCAGTTTGTTCATCTGTCATCTCAACCTCCTTTTGTAAACTTGGTAAAAAGCGGACAGATAAGTCGGGAAAATAAGAGCCACTTTATGGTGGGACATATCCAGGGGGACCAAATACGCGACCCCGATAACATTTGTTGAAATTAGAATCCTGAATTTATTTTGTATCTAAAAAGGGAAATTACCAAGATGAAATTCAGCAAGTTGAATTCGTATGTCGTATTTATAAAAACTTTTTCATCTTATCCTAATAAGCCTTTCTATAAAGTGTACCTAAAACACAAATACACTACACGTTTCGAAAACGTTCGCGACGTTTTGAATACCGTACTTCACCTTTCCAGCCTCAGCTTATCGCTTCGGCAGTAAAGCTCCGTAATCTTGACGTCGCAAAACGACGTTTTCAAAACTAGTGGTGTAATATACTATTTCAAAACTAGTGGTTTAATATACTATTACAATATAGATATTCTTTGTATCTTTTACAATAGTTTTTTGATTGAAATTATTCAACAGGGAAAGGTATCAATAAGTTCATAAAATTCTTGATCCATTTTGAGCCAATCTTTCATTGGAAAAGCGTCAACTCCAAGCAAAGAATGGCGCCAAGACCACTCGCATTTAAATATAATTTATTGTTTACTCAATATTGAGAAGTCTACCTGTCAACCTGCGATAGAATTGTTATCAATGGATGATGGATTTTGTGGATTCATAGAAGTTTTGCAAGAAATGAAAAACCTTCTTTTGTTCTCAGCAGTAGTTTTTAGAAGTTTACAAGAAACTAAAGTAGGTAGTTTTATACTTGTTTAGTTTCTACCAATACATTAATCTAGGTTTTTGCCATATGTTAGTAGGTATAACCAAGCTATTAATCATGGAAAATGCTAATAATGGTGAGAGATGAAAGAATAACATAGTTTCAGGTGGGCTTCGATCTAAAAAAAAAATGGGGTTACAAACACATATTTACAATAAAATTTTTAAAAGTGATGATCGCTCAATGAGTAGCCTATATATTTACACGGGACGGAAAGCAGCAGAAAAAACGTTTGTTTCAAACCAGAGACATTTCGACAGGTTCCATGAAATCTAAAATTATAACATTTTTGAAGGCGTCATGCAGGTAGGCTACCGGTACACCTAAATTAATCGTCATTTCAGAAGAAGGTGGTTTATTGATCCATGACAAGATGTGAGTAACATATACTAGGATTGATCACCGACGAAATGCATTGTCTATTTACAGTAGAAAAGCTATTCAAATTGACTTACCGGTACTGGATGGAAGCATTTCTGCTGCTCTAGCACATTGTCAACAATGCAGCACAAAAGGCCTCCACTCCAGTAAGTCAATTTAAATAACAATCTTGTAAAAAAGAACAAAATTTACTGCATGTCAGTAATTAAATCTTTTGTGAATAATCACTTCCTGTGTCAGAAACTATCTGAGAAATACAATGGAACCAAATATTATAAGTTAGATATTTGACTTATATAGTAGAAAACGATCGACATGTATTTCAAAGTTAATTTTAGTAAATCACTTTACTAAAGGCTCCGCCTCAGGCTTATTGAATTGAATTGAAAATGCCTTTATTCATGAAATGTAAACAAATACATCGGAATAGTGTCACACAATACAATACAAATATAAATAAGGTAACAACATAATAAATATCTTTACCATACCATAATTTCTATAATTACTAGACTTTAAAATCTAACAGTCAGATCCGTGTACTCCTGAAAGGAATATATGGATAGTCCTATTAAAAAATCTTTTAATTTTCGTCTTAGTTGCTGAATGTCCCCTATTTCCTGCAACTCCCTAGGCAGCATGCTAAAAAATTTTCTTCCCATATAAACTGTTTTTTTCTTGAAGAATTCTAGCCTAAATCTCTCTTCGATCCTCCCATACCTGGTGTACCGTAGTATCCATGTGTTTCATTTCTTATTTCTGATGAAGAATATTTCTTAAAGTACATAACTACGTCAAAAATGTATTGCCCATATACTGTCAAAATACCAAACTGTGGAAAAATTAGTTTTACAGAGTCAATTCGTTTTAAATTCAACATTATTCTAAGAGCCCTTTTTTGTTGTAATAATATTTTGTCCTGGTTTTTTTAAGTTGTACTTCCATAGATAGCCAAACCGTACGCCAGATGAGAATGTATCAAAGAGTGGAACAGGGTTTCTTCGTCTGTAAACTGCAAAGGCTATTCATTTGTCGCAAAGCGAAAAGGCCGGGGATATTTTTTTACTACAAGAGAAACATTTCTGTCCCAAGACAAATTACAATCGATTTCCAGCCCTAGGAATTTTGTGCTATCATCTAGTTTTAAAGTTTCGTGGTTTATTGCAACATTCGGGAAATCGTCAGTTTGTCTTTGTCTTGTTGAAAACGGAATTACAATATTGATTTGTTGGCGTTTAAGAGGAGGTTTCTGGTATTTAGGAACTCATTCAGAGAAGACAGGCCAATAGCCGATGATTCTTCAATCTCTTGAATGGATTCACCCGAAAAAATAATATTTGCATCGTCAGCATACAGACAAACAGCAGCCTGTCCCTGTACGACCCCAGGCATACCTTTGACATATACCAGGAATAATAGGGGACCCAGGATAGACCCTTGAGGGACACCGTACTTAAGACTTAGAGCGATATCTAAGTTTATATTCGAAAACATGCGTCTCATCAATATGCTCAATCTCAACATACTGCTGCCTATCCCTCAGGTACGATGCAAACCATGTATGTTCAATTCCCCTAATTCCTACATGCTTCAACGTGTCCAACAGAACATGATGTAACACCCTATCAAAAGCGCGTGTCATATCAAGAAAGGTGCTCATCACTTTCTCCCCCCTGTCTATCGCATTGATAATACTGTTAATAAAATCAACTCCTGCAGTTACAGTGGACTTTTGAGAGCGAAAACCATGCTTTTCTCTGTCTAGAATGTTCTCGATTCTAAGTATTCCATAAGCTGTATTTACACGATGCGTTCAATTATTTTAGAGAAAACTGATAAAATAGATACAGGCCTATAAGACGCAGGTTCTCTTATATCTCCCTTCTTGAATATTGGGAAAACTCTAGCCACCTTTAAGCAGTCTGGGAAATAACCTGATATCAAGGAGGAATTAATTATGTGAGTCAAGGGTTTAATTATTGCCGGTATAACTTTTTTTATAACTGTAATTGGGATGTCATCTGGTCCTGAAGAAAGTTTATTTTCAAAAGACATAATTTTATTTACCAACTCAGATTCTGAAATAGTTTTGAATCTAAAACTTAGTGTGGGTTGATCGACTGGATGAATCAGGGTTTCAACAGGTTCCACTCTATCAGGAATGTTTGGTTTGACAAGTTTATCCACTGCTGTCGCGAAAAAATAATTGAAAATTTTGCAAGAGGATTTGTTATGAGACTTCCATCCTCAATAAAACTTATATTTACGTTCTTCTTCTTGCTTTTACCAACGTTGTCATTAACAAACTTCCAGATAACTTTATTTTTATTCATTGCATCTGCAATTTTTTTATCGAAATTCTTTTGCTTATTTTCAACTGTTTGTTTGAGATCACTTTTCCTTATTTTTATCTCATTTTTCAAATCTTCATTCCTTGTAGATGTCCTTAGCATTCTCTCAAGCTCCAATAACTCTCTCCTTTTCTCAATTACGTCACTATTAGAATAAGCTCACTGATGAAGCTCTGCCTCTTCAGGAGTGAAATGCATCCCACTTCACTATGCCAAAAGTAAGTGATTTACTAAAATTAACATAGAAATACGTGTCGTTTTCTACTATATAAGTATTTCGTCATGGAAAGCAACATCAATAGAAATTTGAATTATTATTGAGAAAATAACCATACTTACTGTAATATAACAAGCGCGAGAGATGTTATTGTTGCCATGTTTACACCGAAATATTAATAACTTTTGTGAATAACGTATTATTACCATAGACTAACTATAGACTAGAATAGTATATCTACGTTATTACATAGACAACATTATTATATAAAAGTTATTAACATTCCGGTGTAAACGTGGCTTATCAATTTAGTGGAAAATGACTGGATATCAAACCATAAACTAGTATATTGTTTCAATAATTGGGCTAATAGAAGTTGTGGAGAATCTAATTCTGAAGAAAAAGTTGAATTGCCGTGATGTGTAAAACTTACCCAACTCTCAGAAAACCCAGTCAAAAAGAGGCAGAACACGTTTTTCACCTGTGCTGTTTTGTTTATTTTGGCTTCTTGCAGTACAGGAAAGTTACTAAAAAACCGTTAGCTGGGGAATTCAATAGAACCAGTGATAGCCTACAAGTCTGTACCTTGAACAAGTTTGTACCCTTGTATTAGGGAAAATAATTATGATAAAAAACCAGGAATTTTGAACAATTGAGGGGTCGGTCCTCTGAATTTCATTATTATTATTATTATCATTATTATATTGCATTTCTTCATACATAGGCTACTGTATTCCTGTACTGAATACTGAAATAATTTTTATCATTGGTCGATATAGGCTTTGTCACACTCAATATTCATAATTTATTTGCAAATTATGAACATAGAAAAATTAAGGTACAAAAGGTATAGTAGCCTACGTAGAAAATATGGTTTCTCCAGCAGTTTATATAAATATTATTTTTTTATATATCGAACCATAAACTAGTATATTGTTTCAATAATATGTTAGTTGAGCAGAAGCTTCATGCAGTGAATTTGTGAATGAAGTAGGCTATTGTGGTAATCCACTTTTTTACCAGTAGAAAGGTCTGCAATACATATACCGGCACGTCATACCGTAAATGTCTATTTGCATTTTTCATAAGTTACATGATTGCACCAACTGGACTGTTTCATATGTACATCTAAACCTCTACTGGACAAAGAAATGTAAATGTGAATGTTTAGGGCCAGCCACAAGAAGTAATTTTCGAGTCAATTAGACTTAATCACCACATTTTAAATGCAAAATGTCGACCACTTTCAGCTAAAACTTCTGGTTGACTTGACTCTTAATCGAATTCGTGTGGTCGGCCCTGAATATAATGAAATTGAAATATATTACTTGTTATAATCCAGCAACTAAACGGCTAGACCCGCCGCATATCCTTGTTCAGCTCGGATAGACGTGGAAGTTTTTAAAGGCATTGTTATAGTGTGTCCCAGCAAAGAAGAAATTCTGGCAAGATGGGGAAATGACTCCAGCTCGGTCAGTATTGGATCAAAAATTATGTAGGAAACATTCTGTTCTACAATTTGAACCAATTTATAATTTTTGAATCAATATAGAATGTCTTCTCGGCTCGAACATACTATAGCAGTTAATGGACCGTATATGAGTATGATATCCCAGTGTTGTATGCAAAATACGGTGAACCGACCAATGAGTGTAACAACCATGTATTCACAACATTTCTCACATTTGGGCTGGTACTGGGTGCAATGTGCGGCTGCAACATATGGTTCAGCGCAATTCAATCTTAAGCGTATTGTACAGCAAGTAGAAATAACCACTGTATATTCATCTGCATTCCTAATAATATTAGGTATAGTATGCTACCATATTACCGTAGCAATACCTAAATAATAATATCGTGTGACCTTGCTGGCTAAGGTCAGGTGTCAGGGTTTTCAGGTCGCAAATGATCAGTTTCAGGGCCTCTGACATGACCTAACGACTGACTTTTAGGCAGCCGGGCCGACGGCTTAACTTGTCCATCCGAAACACGGGAGTAGCCCGAGAAAAATATCTTGCCCGGGCCAGATTTGAACCCGGGCCTTTGGATTATAAAGCCAGCGTCTAGTCCACTCGACTACGACCACTCCCCGCCACTCCTAATACCTAATTAAAAGCCAAGACAAACAATTTTCAATGTTATTCAATATAACCTACAGATAACGCCTACAGCTGGCTTAATGATTTTAAATTGAATGGTTCAGCAATGATTTTGCTTTTTTACGAAAAAAGTGTAGGTCTTTATTTAGTTACACTTGTTGTCCAATTGTATAAATTTTTTTGTGGATCCTTAGGTAACTTCTGTATTCAAGTTCAATTTCTCAAGAATTGATACTTAATTTCGAAAATTTTCCCAACGGACCATAGCCCCCGATAGATCAATAGTATTATAGTAGTATACTACAGGCTATCCCCAATTAGACAAGGCCCTGGATCCGCCCTTTACTATAAAATCACTATAATGCACCATTCTCAACGTTATTTCCTTAGTTGTTAGGAGGTTCTTCTCCAGATCCAAACATTATTTGATAGAATTATTTTTACACAATCTCATTCTGTGCCACAGAAGTATCACAATTGATAAACTTGAGTAACAGAAAGTAAAAGCAACTTAATTCCTCAGATTGACAATCTAAAAATCGGAAATGGAAACAGAATAGAACTCACCATTACTTGTCAGTAGATTTATTTTCCGTATTTTTACTACACCCTTTCCCACAACATGTATCAGGTTTATGATTTGGTGTCCAAGGTCCAAGACTGTTATTTGCATAGAAATCCATGGGATACATATCTGTGAGCTGAGCCTTACTCAAAGCTAGTGAACTTTCGTAGGTGGTGAGTAGGGGTTTATCGAACGCAAGGCCCCAATCGATGGACAAACGTGGACAGGCTACTTGGATCCAAGCGTCAACTCCAGTAAAAAGTTTCAGTTTACTTGGGAAAATTTCCGAAAGAAGAACTATCACCGATTCCTTGGAGAGATTGGCTATTTCTTTCTGAAACACAAAAGTATATTATAAAAGTAGAGCTATTATAATCCCGCAAAACAATACTTTATTTTGCTACCATAAATGTGAAATGAGGTTTCAGTTTTTAAATCATGAGGCTTTTCAATTATTTCTCCAAGTTTATTGAATTTTAGAAGAAAAACATTGCCAAACCAGATTGTTCGTCTCTGGTGAACAGTATATTCATGAAATATCTTTCCTTGATCCATAATCATAATCATTCATTCAATGAAATAAATACAGAAGGTGAGTAAAATAATTTGGCATAATGCCTAAAACTGTTCCTCAACCAAAAGTGTATAGGTGCCCATCACCCATTTGTTCAAATTTGCATCAAAATGAAAATTTCAAAGGAAACATTATTCTCCAATTGGCTACACGATAAGAGCCTTCATCTAATGTCGGCCTTCATCCATTGAATAAATAATACAATATTGAGCAATGCATTATAATATAGCCTACTTTTTCATTTCAACATTTCCATAACATTTTATATTTTTATAAACGAGTACTGTATATAAAATGTATTGAAAAACAATCTCTAGCCTATTTTTACAAAAATAATACAGACTTGATATTCTCTGTACCGGTACCTAGGTACTAACTTTATGATTATACTTTTCACTAAAAAGCTACTGTAACCTATTATAATTATTGCTATTATTATTATTATTGTGTAAAAGGCTAGGAAACTTCAAATAATTGTAGAATTTCTATTATAGAAAATATAGAATAGCTCCAATAACTATTTCATGAGAGAATGAAAAATGATTAAATGCGTAAGTTATTGCTGACTTGGCATAAGATTATATGAAATGATTCAATTTAGTATAAAATCAATTTGAGTATAATATACTACATTTATAGTACAAAAACGCTGATACTTTTATTATTGAGCCATTTTTTACCGAGCTAAAAATCCTGAGTGGTGAATCTCTACATCTATAGTTCACACTCATAAAATTAAGCATAAACATCAGCATAGATCCAACATACACGGATTCGATACCAGAGACAAGAACATGGCATCAACATTCCCTTGGTTCGCCTGGAAATGCTGAGGCCCAGTCATGTGATTATGAGGAAACGTCTGTTTTAAATAACCCCTTATCGACAGTGCGAGGCATGTGCCGCGAATTCCTCAAGGTATAGTCTGTTCAAGCAAAGATGAGTCTTATTCCAGTCTCCAGTTCAGTCAATATTGGTTTAAGCATTATTGATCTGGTCTCAATTACAGGAAACTTTTCAATATTCAATTTAATACCAAATCAATAATTTTTGAACCAATATTGACCGAGCTGGAGACTGGAGTAAGACTCTTCTTTGCTTGAACAGACTATACCTTGAGGCATTCGCGGCAGATGCCTCGCACTAACGATAAGGGCCTTTACATATATGAACCTGAGAGTTGACTTACGTCTCAGAGCGTTCAAATGTGTAATGTATGGGTGACCCTGCTTCAGTATGAATCCTTTTTATGAGGTTGAGAATTTCTGCAGCATCCGGAATCCAGCATAGAAATGAAATTTTAGATGCAATAAATGATATCTTGTATTTTTTACGTGCTCTTATGCATTTATATGCCCATGGATCAACAAAAAGTCCATCTATCTGATCATGCAATAGTTGAAAGTATAATAATGATTATTCTGTAATTGCTGTTTTTACACCGCCTGTCATTCATACATTATAAAACTTTGCTGCTATTGCTCTTAGAATTTGACTCCAATTTTAGTCTTAGCTCCGTGAGTTTAACAAAATAATGAGACTGAAAGACTCAAGACATTCTTTCTAGAAGACAGTTTTCATATATATTTATTCTATAAAGCGTTAATTGAATTTAGATGACAATAATTTGTTTTTCTTGCCATGCCATTTTTATAGTGGTTGCTATATAGAAATTACAATATATAATATAGCTTTCAGATATTATCAACCAATCAATACTCCAAATAATACCCTAGTGATAATATTATGATCGGTCCAATTCAGCATTCAGGTGATAATTCATTCTTAAATCTCAGTATCCTCCTGAGTGAACAACCAAAGTTTAAAAAAGATAATTCGACCTTATTAGATTCACTCACCTGAATGTAATACAGAACCTTTGGATGGCCCTGTCGACCAAGTGTTCCAAGAATTAGGCCAAATGTTCCGGCTGTCGCAGCTTGCATCACGGCTCCGTTACGAACAGCGCGCATTTTCTCATGATCATAGAACTCTCTGGTCAGTTTCTTCTCATAAGGATCGTAACGATATGCTTCTAGAGTAGGATTGGCTATCATAGCAGATTCTAGATGGAACCTTCCGTCTCCAAGGTAAATAAGACTGTTGACATCCTTTATCACAGCCGAAGTGCACCCTAGAATTTCCCCAGGTGATAACGGTTTTGTCTGAGGAATGTTGATTTGATACCCATGCTGGCGAAGATCATTAGCGGCTGTATGAAGTGTTGTAACAAACTGGATTGTGCTGACAAAACCCAATTTACTAGAAGTATTAAAGTTCAACTTGACTGTCTCAACAAAATGATGAATGTCTATTTTAATATCAACAAAAACATACAATACTTTGATTCCAACAGTCTGATCGACTGGTATCAGACAGCTATGACCATAATGTACTAAAAAATCAGCCCCTAATGCGCGAGCAGAAAAGTCGTCAATACAGCAAGCTCCATAAGTGACATCACCCATGATTATCGTAACAGCTTCCGTGAATTTTTCAATTATATCACATATTGTGGTGGCAAACATTAATAGACCTTCTGGCATTTGCAGTGCTACGCATTTTGCTTGAGTAGATTGGATTCTCCAAATGGTTTTATGGATTTCGAAGTTGTAATTTTTTGGTAAACAGTCAATTGCTTGCTGCAATTCTGAATTTTCTAATATACTACTAGGTATTCTACTCACGGATTTTACAGGTTTAAAAACTTTCCTTTCAGGTTTAGCACGTACTACAACAATATTATCTGGAAATTCCTCTTTTTCTGCCATGCTTTTGCTTTTACAAAATGAAAATAGAAATAATATAACATAACCTAAAAAATTAATATGCAAGAAGTTACTCAGGCCTCAGCTGATAGAAAAAAGTCGATCCCTCATATCGATATTTCAACCCGGGAGGTTTTAAAGGGGTTAGTAGTATTCTGGTAGACCTTTCTCCTGTACGACCTACATAAAAAATGGGTGGCCACCAATAGCCTAGACAAAAGATAGCAAAGACACGGATTAGCATGTTCATCGACCATGCTTCAAATAGGAAAATAACCTACAAAATTTCTTATTGTTTATTATTATTACCTTACCGTAGGCTACCTTTGGAATGATGAAATACGTTAGCTTCTATCAATGTTATTCCTGAAAAATATCCTAATAGTTGATAATATTAGTTATAGTTGAGAATTAGATGATCAATTGAAATGTAAAGAAAATGATTTGTTATCAATTCAATGATAGAATGAAAGGAATAATTGAATGATTTTTCCAGATTCAAGCTCTTCTATTATAGGTGAGTTAGTTACTGTACACAATGTATTTATGTTTTCTATCCTAGTGTTTTAATAACAAGAATTCATGTGATGAAGTAGTGAAGAAGAAGGAATATAATACAAATTTGGCTCTAATTTTATAAAAGAAACCAAATTTCTTGGCTTTGTAATTCATTACTTAATAGCTCAGAACATATTGTCTGACGT